>JARSSU010037910.1:0-16612 GCA_029619165.1 Eurosta solidaginis
CTCATTAACACTTTCACGTCTGAATATGCACTACTCTTACTGGTGCGTACATCATGCATTCTATCGCATGGTGCAGGACACATAAACACCGTTGTATTCCATCCGTGTGATGTGGCGTTGTTCATCCGAGACATGTCAGTAGACAATTCTCGCATAAAACTCTGTGTCAGAGCGCGAAGTGCGACACAGCCTTATTAACATATGTTCCACAGTTACATACTGAGCTCTATTCTGGTGTATGTGTTGATATTTGTATCAGTTTAAATCGCGTTTCGTAGCTGTGTCGATTCGGGTGTTAAACCCATGTCGGCTGTGCCTGCTCAAATTGCCCTAAACTCCCAAAATGTTTTAAAAAATTTCCATTTTCAGGTTTATCACAAAAGAACCTTATATTATAATTAGATGAAGAACACATATCTCAGATGCTTTCATTAACTCCATCTTATTCACAATTGCATTGAACTGTTGCTCTATAGGGAGTTTTGAAACAAATTTTGAGAAGTGATATTTTTAATATAAATTCTATACGTCACATTATGCTTTCAATTCAACTAAATGAGTTAGTTTAGGGGTGGGTTGAAACTGACTGACACACACGACAATATAAATTGATACACTTTAAAGTCTTTTAAACAATATATTTATTGTTTTTGTCTTTTATTAAATTAAAATACAAGGCAAAACATTGTTTCGACACATACGTAGTGTCTTCATCAGTTGCTACGATCACAATTCTGAGAGAATGACCAACCAACATAGATTTTTATCAGTTCACGAAATATTTAGTAGAAACGAATTATTTTCCCCAAAACCTTTGGCAATTACAAATTTATTTCACTAATAATGTAACATCTAAAGGTATTTCTACTACAATTTTCACTGAGAGGGGATTGAAGTTTTCACCGTTTTCATTACTTCATTAAAAGCACCCGTCAAAATTTTTCAATTTTGGGAGTGTCAAAGTTCTGTCATCATTGTGGAAAAATATTGTAGTATGGAATCATGCCTTAAACTATTTATTATTGTGGACAATTTCTAAGAAATGAAAAAAAAATAATATGTCACGGCAATATTAGCACTCTAAAGTGATACTATCATCTCTAAGCGATACTAAGGTAGTCACTTTTATATCCTAAACAAATCAATCATTATGTCTACACATATGTACATACAGCAGTGAGAGAGTCTACTTAACAAAAGTATGCAATCATCAGCAAAGTAGTTCTCACACATACACATGCATATTTCTGAGATACTCACAAAGTATGCTGCTTCAGCGAACTAGTAAATTCTATACTTATAGAATACGCCTAGAAAATGCAACGAGGAAACGAAATAGTATATAAAAGCAGTACCAGCTGAGCAGGACCAATCATTTTTATTTAAGCAAGCTATCAGTTTGCGAAGTATAAGGTGTTATTGTGAAGTTACTTTCAGTAGTGTAATAAAGACCATTTTTGCATTATTCTGATATTTGATGTTATTTCTTAAACAGTTTAGCGTACGAACGTTAGTAGAAGGTTGCAAATAAAGCGGAATTTCAGTAAATTGTGTTACAGTACAAGTAATTTTCCACATTATTCTAATTAAATTAGCTAAACGTATCCAATAACAAAAATTACAATAGCCAAAAATTAATGAATTTCACCAATTAATATTTATACCGTATACGAATGTGAACATTCCGCTTATTGCCACCCTTCTCTTACGTTTCGTTATCGCTAAACTGTTATAAAAACACTCCAATATTCTGTAATACAACAATGTTCTTTATTATACATACTTTGAAGTACTTTGCATTAAACTTCACTTCGCAACTGATAGCGAAATTGCGTTAAATCGCAAACTGATTACAGATTACCCAGCTTTCTGCTGCTTTTATAACTCTGTGCCCAATGTCTAGACGTTTTCTCTGCTAAAGAATTTTCTACTTGTTATCCAGCTATACGCTACCAGCTTAAACTTACAGATACACTTTATAGCCTTCTCGCATATCCAATATGCGCGTGTATAGTGAGTATACTTCCCTGATGACTAATCTGTATGTAATTTTATAATCATTCGTTTAGCCTTTGTATGTATGTGGGTAATGATGCTTCATTGTTTATGTAGCTTGCTTATGTTTCTGCGTTTTGTGGCTTTATTTAATACCTTAGAGATGGTAATATTCGGCCACAATACAATAGGTTATGGATTATGTCGAGAAACCCAAAACCAATTTGCTGGATGGTATGGTTGTGCCTAGTGCGTTGTGGTATGGCACCATTTGCCCTATAAATATTGATTTCCATAAGGTTGGCTGGAGTCACTGTTTTATATGGATATGGGTATGTAAACTTTTCCAGAGCTTTAAACTACAGATATACATGTAATTGTACCAAGCCAATAAGAGGAACATAACGAGAAACAAATAACAACTAATTTCGTTGAGCGGCTGTTCGTGAAAAGTGTTCTAGACTCGGGGAATAGGAAGAACGAAGCGAAAAGCAGAGAATTAAAGCAGCGCAGTGTCACGTGATGGTCAATCAGTTTATTTACGGTCATAATGAAGTACGCTAGTAACATTAAGGTGTGAAGTACTACTACCGTAGTATGTGGTAAATAGTTATTAAAAAGTGATTTATTCGACTTTACCAATTCGACGATAACAGAAGTTGCAGAATACTCAAGAACTCTCTAAATTCGTTTAAAATTGGTGTGTCATTGGGGAGAATTGTTTTTAATAGTTTCCAGGGGGACAACACGAACAGGTAATACAGAAGGAGTTGAAGGGGAGTGATTTTTACAAACGGAGTCCGAGACACAACTCATAATACACAAGAGTGGAACAACACGTTCTTGTGTGTTTATGACACAGTGACGATTGCTGTCACATCACACACAGTTCACAAATTGCACTTATCACATTCCTGGAAAACTAACAGAGGCATTGGAATCGAAAGAATCCAACGTGATGACACCTTTCATCCTGAAGTGGAAGGGCAACAACAAAAATGGAAGAGAAAAACGACACCGCAGGCCAGTGACGACACAACAGACTAAACATGATATTGGCTGCAATACTCCCCCAACTTGACAATCGCGTCACAACTGCAATCGCAGAACCACGCTAACCATCCAGATTGAACACCAGGGAGATGCGTATTTTAGAAATTTTATTTCGCCCGTTTTTCACAAATGTCATCTCACTGGTAAGAACAGAAACATGTAATAACATCTCATTTGACCAAGCAGTTTAAAGCATAAATGGCTAGCATATTTCGCAGTCCGGAGGCACAGCGATGAAAGGGTATCTTCTAAGCTGGAGTACAAGGTAACACAATTGTCAAATCGAGGAAAAACTGAGCCGGAGATACAGCTTTGTGAGAGGTCGTATACAAGAGTTGCATACTAAATCGCCCACTCTTCTCTCGCGAGCAATCCAAAGGTAAAAACACCATTCTTTGCGCTTCTGTTTTCCTTTCCATGTCTTCCACAGCCTATAGGTTGAGAAGAACGCAGCAGTATAACACTAGAATCCTGAAGAGAAGTTGCTTACTATTTTTATCAAGAGGAACATGAGGCATTGATAGCTGCTGATCGAAGACGTTACGGAACGAGCATAAGGATACCATATATATCCAAAATTTAACAGCAAAACCACTACCAAAAAGCAATGAAACATTGTAGAAGTTTGGGGGGCCGTCGCACATTGAATGATTGGTTTTCATATCGCAAATGCGGACGCTCCTTGGAATACACCGCGAGGTGTAAAAAATTCAGAGCTGTTATTACATGGACGTCGAAACGAAACGAGCTACTTACGCAAATCCAAAGCAAGATTGCTGAAACGGTATAACATGTCCTGACGCAGGTACGCCTCAACTTTTGAGTAAGGCGTCGTCACAAAGCCAATCGAGGTCTAACCCTTGGTGCATCCACCTTTATGCGATATCTCGAAAAGGCGTCCACCTTAGAACTAAGGCCCACTCCCTTTTAAAATACGCATTAACACCTTTCATGTGATAACAACATATCGTACAAACGCATTCTAGAGTCACCCCTGGTCCACCTTTATGGCGATATCTCGAAAAGGCGTCCACCTATAGATCTAAGCCCACGCTTTTTAAAATTCTCATTAACATCTTTCTTTGATACCATATCGTACAAACATATCCTAGAGTCAGCCCTGGTCCACCTTTATGGCGATATCTCGAAAAGGCGTCCACCTATAGAACTAATGCCCACATCCCTTTTAAAATACGCATTAACACCTTTCATGTGATACCCCTATCCTACAAACGCATCCTAGAGTCACCCCTGGTCCACCTTTATGGCGATATCTCGTTAAGGCGTCCACCCATAGAACTAAGGCCCACTCCCTTTTAAAATACTCATTAACACCTTTCATTTGATACCCATATCGTACACACAAATTCTAGAGTCACCCCTGGTCCACCTTTATGGCGATATCTCGAAAAGGCGATCGACCTATAGAACTAAGCCCACGCCTTTTAAAATTCTCATTAACATCTTTCATTTGATACCCATATCGTACAAACATATTCTAGAGTCAGCCCTGGTCCACCTTTATGGCGATATCTCGAAAAGGCGTCCACCTATAGAACTTAGCCCACTCCCTTTTAAAATACGAATTAACACCTTTCATGTGATACCCATATCGTACAAACGCATTCTAGAGTCACCCCTGGTCCACCTTTATGGCGATATCTCGAAAAGGCGTCCACCTATAGAACTAAGCCCACGCTTTTAAAATTCTCATTAACATCTTTCATTTGATACCCATATCGTACAAACATATCTAGAGTCAGCCCTGGTCCACCTTTATGGCGATATCTCGAAAAGGCGTCCACCTATAGAACTAGGCCCACGCCTTTTAAAATACTCATTAACACCTTTCATGTGATACCCATATCGTACAAACGCATTCTAGAGTCACCCCTGGTCCACCTTTATGGCGATATCTCGAAAAGGCGTCCACCTATAAACTAAGGCCCACTCCCTTTTAAAATACTTATAACCCCTTTCATTAGATACCATATAGAACTCAGGCCCACTCCCTTTTAAAATACTCATTAACACCTTTCATGTGACACCCATATCGTACAAACGCATTCTAGAGTCACCCCTGGTCCCACCTTTATGGCGATATCTCGAAAAGGCGTCCACCTATAGAACTAAGCCCACGCCTTTAAAATTCTCATTAACATCTTTCATTTGATATCCCATATCATACAAACAAACCTAAGGCCCACGCCCTTTTAAAATCTCATTAACACCTTTCATTTGATACCCATATCGTACAAAAATATTCTAGAGTCACCCCGTGGTTCACCTTTATGGCGATATCTCGAAAGGCGTCCACCTATAGAACTTAGGCCCACTCCTTTTAAAATACTCATTAACACTTTCATTTGATACCCATATCGTACAAACGCATTCTAGAGTCACCCCTGGTCCACCTTTATGGCGATATCTCGAAAAGGCGTCCACCTATAGAACTAAGCCCACGCCTTTAAAATTCTCATTAACATCTTTCATTTGATACCCATATCGTACAAACATATCCTAGAGTCACCCTGGTCCACCTTTATGGCGATATCTCGAAAAGGCATCCACCTATAGAACTCAGGCCCACTCCCTTTTAAAATACTCATTAACACCTTTCATGTGATACCCATATCGTACAAACCATTCTAGAGTCACCCCTGGTCCACCTTTATGGCGATATCTCGAAAAGGCGTCCACCTATAGAACTAAGGCCCACTCCCTTTTAAAATACTTATTAACCCCTTTCATTAGATACCATGATAGAACTCAGGCCCACTCCCTTTTAAACTACTCATTAACACCTTTCATGTGACCCCATATCGTACAAACGAATTCTAGAGTCACCCTGGTCACCTCTATGGCGATATCTCGAAAAGGCGTCCACCTATAGAACTAAGCCCACGCCTTTAAAATTCTCATTAACATCTTTCATTTGATATCCATATCATACAACACAAGTACTAAGGCCCACTCCCTTTTAAAATACTCATTAACACCTTTCATTTGATACCCATATCGTACAAACAATATTCTAGAGTCACCCCTGGTCCACCTTTATGGCGATATCTCGAAAGGCGTCCACCTATAGAACTAAGGCCCACTCCCTTTTAAAATACTTATTAAACCCTTTCATTAGATACCCATATCATACAAACAAATCCTAGAGTCACCCCTGGTCCACCTTTATGGCGATATCTCGAAAAGGCGTCCACCTATAGAACTAAGGCCCACTCCCTTTTAAAATACTTATTAACACCCTTTCATTAGATACCCATATCATACAAACAAATCCTAGAGTCACACCCTGGTCCACCTCTATGGCGATATCTCGAAAAGGCGTCCACCTATAGAACTAAGCCCACGACTTAAAATTCTCATTAACATCTTTCATTTGATACCCATATCGTACAAACAAACTAAGGCCCACTCCCTTTTAAAATACTCATTAACATCTTTCGTTTGATACCCATATCGTACAAACGCATTCTATAGTCACCCCTGGTCCACTTTATGGTGATATCTCGAAAAGGCGTCCACCTATAGAGCTAGGCCCACTACATAACACCAGAACTAGCCCACTCCCTTTTAAAATACGCATTAACACCTTTCATTTGATACCCATAACGTACAAACAATTCTAGAGTCACCCTTGGTCCACCTCTATGGAGATATCTCGAAACGGCGTCCACCTATAGAACTAAGCCCACGCCTTTAAAATTCTCATTAACATCTTTCATTTGATACCCATATCGTACAAACAAAAACTAAGGCCCACTCCCTTTTATAATACTCATTAACACCTTTCATTTGATACCCATATCGTACAAAAATATTCTAGAGTCACCCGTGGTTCACCTTTATGGCGATATCTCGAAAAGGCGTCCACCTATAGAACTTAGGCCCACTCCCTTTTAAAATACTCATTAACACCTTTCATTTGATACCCATATCGTACAAACGCATTCTAGAGTCACCCCTGGTCCCACCTTTATGGCGATATCTCGAAAAGGCGTCCACCTATATAACTAAGGCCCACTCCCTTTTAAAATACTTATTAACACCTTTCAGTAGATACCCATATCATACAAACAAATCCTAGAGTCACCCCTGGTCCACCTTTATGACGATATCCCGAAACTAAGCCCACGCCTTTTAAAATTCTCATTAACATCTTTCGTTTGATACCCATATCGTACAAACAAAACTAAGGCCCACTCCCTTTTAAAATACTCATTAACACCTTTCATTTGATACACATATCGTACAAACATATCCTAGAGTCAGCCCTGGTCCACCTTTATGGCGATATCTCGAAAAGGCGCCCACCTATAGAACTAAGGCCCACTCCCTTTTAAAATACTCATTAACACCATTCATAAACAAATTCTAGAGTCACCCTTGGTCCACCTTTATGGCGATATCTCGAAAAGGCGTCCACCTATAGAACTAAGCCCACTACCTTTTAAAATACTCATTAACACCTTTCGTTTGGTACCCATATCGTACAAACGCATTCTAGAGTCACCCCTGGTCCACCTTTATGGCAATATCTCGAAAAGGCGTCCACCTATAGAACTAAGCCCACGCCTTTAAAATTCTCATTAACATCTTTCATTTGATACCCATATCATACAAACAAAACTAAGGCCCACTCCCTTTTAAAATACTCATTAACACCTTTCATTTGATACCCATATCGTACAAAATATTCTAGAGTCACCCGTGGTTCACCTTTATGGCGATATCTCGAAAAGGCGTCCACCTATAGAACTTAGGCCCACTCCCTTTTAAAATACTCATTAACACCTTTCATTTGATACCCATATCGTAAAAACGCATTCTAGAGTCACCCCTGGTCCACCTCTATGGCGGTATCTCGAAAAGGCGTCCACCTATAGAACTAAGCCCACGCCTTTTAAAATCCTCATTAACATCTTTCATTTGATACCCATATCATACAAACAAATTCTAGAGTCACAGCTGAGTTTCGTTTCCGTTTTTTAATATTTCTTAAAATGGGCTACATAGATTTCAAACTAACTAATGCCAAGTGTACCCGAAAAGGACTAAAGGGGATCAATTATACCCAAATGTAGACAAAAGGGATCTTGGATTGGCTTGTCCATTTCCACGAACTTTCTTAATATTCTTCTTTAACCAATTACATTGTGGAACATCAGATGTTAAACGCAAATCCTCTGTGGGTTGATGTGATAATGCATCGGCACAATGCACATCGAATTGATACTGCTGTAGCTCTAAGGCCCAACGTGCAATTAGTTCAGAAGGACTTTGAATAGCGTTCAATCATTTTAGAGCTAATGGTCCGTTACAACAATAATGCCTCATTTCATGGTAGCCCATATAACAGCTAAGCATTTTTTCTCAGTTGTGGGAAACTTCAATCCCACGTTGCTCAAATGTCGGCTTGCGTATGCAATGACTTACTTTTTTCCATCAATAGTTTGTGTGTTAAAACTGCTCCCAAACCATAGTCGCTAGCAGGGGCGGAACTGTTATTCCTTTTATAATATAATTCCTTGCAAAACTATTAATTTTAGACTTTTAATATATTTGGATCAAGATAAAAATTATTTTCGGATTTTTATTTTTGGGTCCGATAGAACTAGTTAAACTCGGACTTTTAAAAATAAAAGTCCGGAAATAAAAGTTAAATCCGAACTTTTATTTTTTAAGGCCAAAATAAAAGTCCCGCTTGATAGCAAAGAAACGGCTTATACGAGATAAAAAAAATTTGTTTAATTCGGATAAGCCGTTTCTTTGTTATCAAGTCGGACTTTTATTTTGGCCTTAAAAAATAAAAATACGGATTTAACTTTTATTTCCGGACTTTTATTTTTAAAAGTCCGAGTTTAACTAGTTCTATCGGACTAAAAAAATAAAAATACAGATTTTACTTTTATATGTGGACTTTTATGGAAAAGTTCGAAAAATAAAAAGGATGCATGATTCGACATGATATTGCTATAGGGATACCTAGGAACACAAACATTTTCACCTGGGACAATTTTTGACCAGGACTTTTCGATTCCGAAAATTATTATTTTCCATCCCTGGTCGCTAGCGTCAGTCTATAGAACAAATTTCTGGGTGAAATCAGGACATGCTAAAACAGGCGCTTCTGTAAGCTTCTTTTTGAAGTCATCAAGAGCCCTTTCTTGTTCCTTCTTGCATTCCCACTTCGAACCTTTCCGGAGCAAGTGATTCAAAGGATGAGTAATATCGCAAATTCTGCGCCAAATATATGATACCACGAAGTGATACCAATAAACCGACGTAACTCTCGAATATTTTGTGTGCGCATGAAGTTTCTTATAGAGTCATCCTTTTCGGGATCTGCATGAACACCATCATTGCTAATTATGTGACCCAAATATTTAGTTTTCCTCGTGAAAATGAACATTTACCGACATTGATTAGTGGATTTGCTGAAAGGTTTCTGGAGCTGAATGTAACCCGAATTGCATAACGCTCCATTGGAAAAGTCCGCGCCCAGATACTGTGAACGTAGTAAAATGCTTACTGTATTTGCCAATAACCATCCTTCAGATCAATGCTGCTAAAGTGTTCAGCATTACGAAGTCGATCAAAGTTGTGTTGTTTCGAGGCAAAGGGTATACATCTGGAATAAATTTTGCTTTAAGTTGTCTATAATCAATACACATCCGCCATTTCCCATTCTAACTAGCACAATGGGGACAGAAGGGTTTTCTGCGAAGGTTCAATACACTTTTTCTTAATGTTACTTTGCATTGCAGCATTTCGAGCAAAATATCCCTATTTAATTGGTCTATCATCTTTCATAACAATTTTGTGTGTTGTAATATTCTATGTTCCATGTAGTTCTTGAAATTTTTTTAATCCTTCTTGCAAAAATTCTTTAACAAACACTTCTTCTGAAATTTCTTTTACCAATGTACACTGAATAAGTTCTGTTGGTTAACTCATTATATCAAATGCTGTAAGTTGAAGTTTTGCATTCCCAAAACTTATGTGACCTTTCATCTTTTTAAGAAAGTATATTCCAAGTATGATATCATCTACAACAGAATCCATAACGAACAATTAAAATTACAGTTTAAGCCCACTTCCAAAACAATTTAATTTGGTCTGTAAAACCATATTTCGATGTTGATGATATTATATACTAGAATAAACAATAGTTTTCATTTAATAATACAATTATACAATGACTCTAGACGAGTTCTCATGTACTTGGCGGGCTACATATGATATAGTATAACATTTTATAAGTTGATAACACTTATGTGTAACCGCTTTAACTTAAAGCATGTATGAACCATGGTTATGTTGCAAAGAAAAAAAAACATTAAAAAACAATGCCTGATTAAATATTTTTAATAAAAGATAAAATTAAGTAAGGGAAAGTTATGTCGGATGTCCGGAATGAGCAGGTGTTGTGGTTATATGTGATTTAGCCACCAGCATTGTCTTATGATGGAAGATGCTTCTAGTTTGTCTCTGGTAGAGATATATGTATTAAAACGTTTGTTTTCTGTGTTAATGGTCTGTAAAACCATTAGCCATAAGAATTTTAATATGCGCTGGCTTAACTTTGTCGAAGATCCTGTATCAAATGTAGTTTTCAGTTTTAACGTGTTCAAGTTGAATACCGGCTATGATTTTATTATTTCTATATTGGAGAGTACCTACTGATGTGTTTGAGACCTCAATTCCCCTCCATTCAATCGACGTCCGTCTTGGTTTCCCGTATCCTTTCGGCAACAATCCTCCGTCTTAATGTTACGGTGACCACAAACAAAAATAAGTTTTTGGTAGTTGGCAATTCTTTGCGTAATATTCTTGATCGCCACAACGATGGCACACATTCTGTAAAAATATTGGTTGTTGTTGTAAAGTATTTTCAGGGTGTTTCAGTTGGTTGGATTGACTACTTTTAACAGCTAATTATTTCTTCAAAGTCTTCAGCCAAAGATGTAGGGAATTGAAATCAGCTCTCTAGATATGATGTTGGTAATCAGGCTTACAATTGTTGTAGATCCGTTCCTATTTACGATCATCAGGAACGTTTGGATGCCGCATAAACTTAAAACATAATCCTTGAAAGCTTCATTTGGCTCTTGAAGGCGAGTCCTAATATGGTCCTACAAATTTTCAAAGTAACGTGGTGGAAAAAAGAATTTCAGGAAATCGTCCTTGAAATCATGCCAAAATAACCAATTTCGCTTGCAGTTGCGATACCAGAGCAGACTCTTAGACGAAGTCTGAAATACTTTCACAAAAATACACTTGTTCATCTGTTTATTGAAATATTTTTAGATATGAATTATACTTTTGTTGAAATGTAAATTATTATTGAAAGGAAAATGATATAGTTTTTAGTTTTTGAGTTAAAAAGCGAGCAAGAAGACTGAAATTAGTACCTTCTTCCGACGTTGGTGTGTTCCAGGAAGTGGCAAACCAATATATGTTAACTCGAAATAACTCAATAAGTTTTGCTTTTCGGAATTATATTCCTTTTCTTTGCTACACTCAAAAAAAAGTTATCATCAAGGCGATGCCATCTAGGCATCAATGTGCAATTTTTGCTTATCATTTTTTCGTCATCAATGATCTTATGATATTGACATTTTCGAAATATTAGTTTGATACTTGTATTTGTCAAGTTAATAGACTACATACAAATGTAATGCGTTTAATAATCAATCTAGTATTAAATGTTATCAAAATAAAACTAGGAAATTTGTACAGTTATCATTTTGATACATTTTAAGGGCGAAACAAATATTTTCCATTGGCAAGATACAAAATTGATACTTTTAATTATACTTTTTGTAATATTTATCATTGCTTTGATACCACGAAAATGATACCGTTTATAGTTTCATTTTTGCACATCGTGTATTAAAATGATAGTGATATGAGTGTACCCACATAAAATTCCATTTCGGATATCAATCCGGATGCATTAATTACCATTTCCTCTGGAAAAAATGCACTGCACAGTATTTATAACTTGTTTGCAACCCTAATAATTGGATACGTATCCAAACATTTTTGGTTAAGGGAAAAACCACCATGAACAAATCCTTCGGGAAAACTAAACGACTTAAAAAATTTTCAGAAGTCAAAATTTAAAAAGCAATCAAACGGCAACAAAAAAATATTTAATTTTGCACGACAAGAAATAGAAACAAATGTTAATGCTTGTGAAAGTATGCAAAACTTAAGTGAAATTCGATTTTTAATCGTACAAAAAATCTAAAATCGAATACCCGATTAATCGGGTGCTAAGCCCAGCACACAACCCTCTCAGCGGGGATGATAATATTACTATACACGTTTGTAAAGTGATCTGCTTGATCAAAGGCTGACGCCCACTTATATGAGTCGGACTCTGCCGTTGAAATCCCCCAGCTAGCCCATCAAACCCATTATGTCGGAGTAGCCTAGCCAGGTTGTCGCCTCCTCACACTAGCTCACTATTATGCGCATGTAAAAGAATTGCTTTGACCATTCCCTGCTGATTGGTGACCAGATGCTTTCCCCACTTTCGTGAACTTCTACACACAGCTCTAACTATTGCAAGTAATAAACTTCTTCGGTACTTATCTGCTAAAGCTTTCGCTAAAAGGGATAAAATTATTTACGTTTTCCTTGCTTCGCAAAAGCAACCCTTTCTGCTGTCTTTTAGAGAACATACCTCTAGAGGTTCAGAAGTGTACGATGTGGACTTGAAATAAGCTAGATAATCCCTGGATATGAAATTAAAAAATGGAATTTCTTATAATAGAAGCTAAATTCTCTTTTAGATGTGCATACCATATACGAACTTTTATTCTTTCGACGTCATTTAGGTCGGTCAATAACTTTAAGATTCTAATTTATAAGTTTCGACATATCGAACGAATTTTTGCTACGCTACCAAAATTTCTTCAGCAAGTATTCCCTGCAAAGGAAGAACACATCTTCACTCTACACCTACGTTTCCCAAATGGTCTGCGGTATGGGAGCGGGTGTCTTCCGCGAACAGCTTCAAATGGCAGGCTGTCTTCCCAAAGCGGTAGTTCTGGGTATAGAGAGCTTGTGTACGCTCCTCTCGGAGGACTCGGTAGGAGGGCGCGAGATGTGCTTTTACTCAGATAGCTAAGCAGCTCTCATAGTGCTTAACTCCCAAATCACTTGGTCTAAGGCCAACAGTAGCTGGAAAAGGTCGCTTCAAAACGCAGCTAAATTGGCGCTTAACCGTTTAAACGGTTTGGCCGTCAAACATGGCGCGCCAATCGCTTTTTCGCTCTGCCAACTGGTGTCAATTGGTCATAACAATGAAGTTTAAATCGTTTTCAACCTGGTCCTTCCAGCAGAGTGCGGGCCGCCCTCTTCCTCTCCCTCCATAGGCGGGTTCCGATAGAAACACTTTCTTAGCCGGAGCGTCGTCTTTCATTCGCATAGCATGGCCTAGCCAGCGTAGCCGCTGTGTTTGAATTCGCTGGACTATGTTGATGTCTGCGTAAGTCTCGTACAGCTCATCATGAAATCTTCTTCTTCCGGAGGACTTTTCTCTTGAACACTCCCAGACCCGCTTCATCTGATGTTGTCAAGGTCCATGTTTCTGCATCATATAAGAGGACGGGTGACTTGTAGAGCATGATTTTCGTTTGCCGAGAGAGGACTTTACTTTTCAATCGCCTACCTAGTCCAAAGTAGCATTTATTGGCAATAATGATTCTATGCAGGATTTCAGAACTGATGTTGTTGTTAGTGTTAATGCTGGTTCCCCAATAAACGAAGCATTTTACTATTTCGAAATTATAGCTGCAAACAGTAGCGTGGTTGCCAAAGCGCAAATGAGGTGACTCTTTGCTCGATGACAGCAGGTACTTCGTTTTGTCCTCACTCACCATCAAACCTATCTTTACCGCTTCTTTTCCAGTTTGTATTAAGCAGAACTAACAGCGCAGGTGGTAAGACCAATGATATCATTGTCATCAGCATATGCCAGAAAAACGACCTACTACATAGGTCAAAAAAGAAAAGCATTTGCTGATTTAAAATAAATTTAAATCTTAAAAAAGAGATGCAAAGTTTAATATCATGAATTTAATTTAAGAAATGATGGATCACGACTTTTAGGTATTTCTTGTTGGCCGGCGCAAGTACAACTCAACTCCCTCCCTTCGTACGTCTCTCTTCACTGCCACCAGTTAGCCTCGTTCGCTGCTAACTAACAGAAAGGGAAGAATAAATATACATTGGGCCCTTATGCTCTTGGAATATATGGGAATAGAAAAGCGGATGCTTTATCTAAGAGGAGCGAATCCCAACCTAACTTCATGTCAATGTAATTCTGTGGTTTTTGAACAATTTTATCTTACACTAACAAGTGAGTAATCTACAAATCTTACAAAATAAAATCGCTAAATGCCATGTATGCACATAACTTCACACAGAATACTCCGATTTTAAAACGGTTTTTTGCATTTGAAAGCTTAGCTACGTGAGATGGTACAGTTAATATAATTTGAAGATATATATTATAGGGGCGTGGCAAATTGCCAAAATGTAGCAAAAAATCATAAAATTTTTGTTTACACAGCTATAACTCATAAACGGATGGATGGATTTCAAAAATTCTACTTTTCAGTAAAACTTTGAAATATTTACCTTCGATCTGCATCAAAAAAATACTTGATTCCTTTCTTATATCAGCCAAATTGTTTAAACAAAAGTAACATTTTTATCAAAAAATGCGTATGTGTGTTTGTTCGCTGTGAACTGTCCGCGCTAATTGCTTTTGAGTGAGGCTTGATGCGACACATACATACGTACATATATAGCATTCGCTGCGTTATTTAACTTCGGGCGTAGGTTTATAGGTATGTATGGATGTACATCACTACATAGTATAAAACAAAGTCGCTTTTTCTGTCCCTATGTCCCTTTGAATGCTTAAACCTTTAAAAATACGCAACGGATTTTGATGCGCTTTTTTTTAATAGATAAAGAGTGATTGAAGAGGAAGTAACGGATGAACATATTTGGCTGAAAATTGGTGGAGGGGTAGCTTAGAACCAGGAGACAGGCATAGGCTAATTTTTATCCCGTTCTGGATAGGGTCTTGAGATCAAAACGTGGACGTGGGTAATCCTGGGATATGTTTGTACAATATGGGTATCGAATGAGTACTTTGATACGGGGTATTTTTCGTACCCGCGGGTAACTAGGGTCTCGAGATATAAGCGAAAACGTGGACGCGGGTACCCCTAGAATGTGTTTATAGAATATGGATAACGAATGAAAGCTGTTGATGAGTGCTTTAGTACAGGGTAGTTTTCATACCTATTGGTGACTAGGGTCTCGAGATGAGGCCAAAACGTGGACCCGGATACCCCTAGAAAGTGTTTATACAATATGGATAACAAATTGAAGCTGTTGATGAGTGCTTTAGTACAGAGTAATTTTTATACCGCTGGGTGACTAGGGTCTCAAGATATGGGCAAAACCTGGACCCGGATACCCCTAGAATGTGTGTGTAATATGGATATCAAATGAAAGTTGTTGCTGAGAGCTTTAAAGTAATTTTCATTGTGATATTCGATTTAGTTGCATTAACCTGGCAAAACTGATAAATATGCATGCGAAGCCGAAATAAAGACATGAATTAATAATACCCACATAACTATTTACATACGTTCTGTTCGATTTGCCTGGCAATAAGGGTTGAAGAAGAATGGGAAAAACTTTAGAGAAGAGAAAAGAGAGAAGGAGAAAGAGATAGAGTGAGACGAAAATAGAGATAGATGTAGCGAAAATACGGAGGGAGGAGTGAATAAAAGGATTAAGAAAAAGTTAGGAGGGGGGCGCAGAGCTAGACGTAAACCAAATTTAGGGCAGAACAACGTCTGACGGGTCTGCTAGTATGAATATAAATGGAAATTTTAAAAATCATTTAAAACAAGTAAAGGTATCTAAGTTCGGGTGTAACCGAACATTATATACTCAGCGTGAGCTTCAATTGTACATTACTTTTCTACATAACGTGTCACCGACCCTTTTAAATTTGTTTTGTATCTAAGTTGCCGTGGTATTTAACCGATCCCGTCCATTTCTTCTATAAATATTTCCTGCTATAAGGAAAATATGTGTACACAATTTCGTTACGATATGTTAATTTTTCTTCGATTTATGGCTCCCGAAACATAGAAAATTGCTTAGTCATAAAAGGCGCGGTGCTACACCCATTTTCAAAAAATGTTAGCGTTTTCCAATTTAATAATGTTATGTTGTAGTTTTATTGGTCTGTAAATAAATTAGAAAATTTTCTTATTTTCTATGTATAATTATTTAATATAATATAACTTGTAAAAATATACATTTTACAAAAATAACAAAGTTGGCTTTTAAGACAAAAAATGTATATATATAAAAATGAATGCCATTTTTCGTTGTGATTTTATAACTCAAGAATGGGCTCACCTATCCAAGCCAAATGTTTAGGCTTTGCTCTGACTATTCCAACTTCTAAGAATCGGATACCAGGGTGCCGAGATATAGGCCA
>JARSSU010037912.1:0-16007 GCA_029619165.1 Eurosta solidaginis
GCGCTTGCTAAGGCCAATGATATCAATATCTTCAGCATAAGCCAAAACGATCTTATTAAGATTTCTTTACTTTTCGAATATTAACTTTGTAAAACAGTTAGGCAATTCACAAGGTCTTCTATTCGCCGTATGTGCTATACTTTAATCAAATTCTATATTGGAAACAATGGAAACAACTCAACTCTTACTATTTTACATGAACACGACTCTCTTGTGAACTGTTCAAGCGTTATAAATAACTTCATGTATTTCATTTCAGTGTTGAAGAACGTCTTAATTGCAATGTTATTAATATCTGGAATCGGCTTGGTTTCAAATATTTGCTTGGTTTTAGGCATAAGGAAGGTAAGTAAATTAAAATTTATGTTTTTACTTTATTCGAATATATTTAATTTCTAATTTTTCAAGTTTAATTTAATTCGATATACTTATTTAAAATTATTTCTTTTAAAATAAAAAAAAATAAATAAATGTAAGGCGCGATAACCTCCGAAGAGATCTAAGGCCGAGCTTCTCTTCCAATTTGCGTCGTGCTCCTCTTGTTTTTCCCTACAAATTGGCCGGACGGGACCTACATGTTTTATGCCGACTCCGAACGGCAGATGAGTTTTCAATGAGAGCTTTTCATGGCAGAAATACACCCGGAGCGCTTGCCAAACACTGCCGAGGGGCGACCCGCTTAGAAAAATTTTCTTCTAATTGAAAAACCTTATTTATAAAATTTTGATGTTGCCTTGCCCGGGGTGTGAACCCACGGCATACGGTGTGGTAGGCGGAGCACGCTACCATCACACCACGGTGGCCGCCGCTTTCTTTTAAAAGCTGTTTACATTTATCGATTTCGTAGTCAATTTGTTAAATATTTAATGGTGTATACGGGCCTGTAATAATTGCATTTAATAAAAAAGTTGCACGGGGTTTTATTTATTTGATATTTTCATTCCATTTTAATGCAATTTCCTTCTTTCAAATTATTACACCAGCACAAAAAAAGGTATATTTGCAAAAAAGTAATAAGTACAAAATTTGCAGTCATGAAATTTAAGCTAAAAATTGTCCAATTAAATTAAGGACTATGAATTATGTATTGGGATTCGAACTCCCATTTTATAAGGATGAAATGGGAAGCGAGCTATCTATATTGGTTTCACCTTTGGCTTCGCCTAATAGTAATATATTTCTTTGTAAACACCGTCTTTAAATTTTTTGTTTCTCATATGTTGTGGTATGTAGGTCCGGTAATAGCTAGTGCTCTTTTTCTTGTTAGTATTAAAATTCATTTAAGACTAAATATATAATAATAATATGTAGGTCCGGCACATCACATATTTAATCCAAGGCGAATTCAGTATAGATTCACCTTGATTTAATCTGTCAGCGCATGCTGCATCAAAAATCGTATGTGTCGGGCCTTAAAGTGTTCGTGTTGAAACAACGGCTTATAATTATACCAATTTTTTGTTAATTTATAGAGACGTCCTGGCTTGCTGCTACCATCAATAGTTCTTCAGACATTTGGAATTGTTCACATACTTGTGTGTTTGATGGGGTCTGCGCTCAGAGACACATTTATAATATACTTTTTACTACTAGGTAAGCTTTTAATATATACCCAGTGGGAAAAAGTAATGCAAAGTAATCGAAAAAATAATCATTAAAAGGGCAATTTACACATTCCAAAATTCATTTTTTCCCCCACGGCGATGTCCTAGAAAAGTGTGGCATTCAATTTTGCATTTATATGTAAACGAAAGAAGTATGCATTATTTTTATTTAATTTTTATATTGATTTTTTAATGTATACCGAATTATGCAGTTTATTATGCATAAACAAGGCTTTAATTTTTAGATTTATTACACAAATATTCATTTTTGGATGTATGAAAAAAAAAGTAGAATTAAAATGGGTATTTAAATGAATTCATTTAACATATAATTAATTATGATTTTAATATGTATAATGTCTTATATAGGTAATTATGCATGAACAAAGTTTAAATTTTTATATTCATATGTGACTATTGATAATTGAATGTATGAATATAAAGGAATATTGTAATCGGTATTTAAACTTATTTGTAAGATGAATAATATATAAATAATAAATACTAATAAAAAATACTTCATTTAACATATTCACCCCTATTCTGCATTTCGATTACGTTCCCGTTCTACGCTCCGCTTTAATCGAAGTTTGGTATTCTGCATTACGACGGAATCGTAAAGAGAAGAGGAAGAGCAAATGATTTTTCGAAATCAGCTGTTGGTACGGAATGTGTGAACATTGGAACAAAATAAATTAAAGAAAATTTGTAAAAAACACTGAAAAAAGTTTATATTTTATTATCCACGCCATTTTGTACAAAAAAAAGCAATAGAATATATTGCCGCAGTGTTATATTTTTTGAGTGAAGTGCTTTCATAATTGTAAGTGTGTTTTTGTAGTTATTTTGGCCAATTCCCTGCCGTGGCCACCGAGTTTTGTTAAAACGGATTCCTGCACGAATATAGTTGACATTTGAATTTTAAGGATGCTAATTTCAGTGCACTGGCCTAAAGTACTTTATAAAGGTTTATTTATTCTTTCCGCAAGGATTGTTTACGTTTTCGCTTCACCTTCCTCTACGCCGGCAGCTTGCTTTGGCATATAACTGGACCCAACGAACAGACACAAATTATAGCTGTCTATTATAATGGATTAAATAGCCGCGGCATTATTTATGGAGTTGGAAAGCAACGAATACGAAAATTGCCAGGCGAGAATGGAAAGGTAAATATTGCGAGATTTGTGTAATCCATTTGAGATGAGTGACGAATTGTAAGAAATTGCACTTAAAGTGGTAAAGTTTAATGACTTATTTTCTTATTTAGGTTAAAAAAAAACGTTCGACTTAACAAGGATGCTTTCAAGTATGTGTTAGATACTTTTGCGGGGCAAATACGTCCAAGGACTTCGACATCGACATGTTGTTTTTTTGATCTGGAAACATAAAAAACAATCATCATCAAGCCTTCTACGTTTCTTAACATTTTTGTTAAAATTCTGTTATAAATTAATAAAAAAATAAAAAGAAAATATTTTTCCGCCAACTAATTTGCAACTTAGAAAAACGGAACTACGATCGAAATGAAGAATACAAAAAATCGAACGATTCGAAGTTGGATCGAAAGAGATTGGAACACAGAATACCAAAATTGCCAAATCGAAAAAATTCCAATCCAAGTCGAAATGCAGAATCGGGCTGATTATATATAAATAATAATAAAAACATAATTCATTTTACAAATAATGGACAAGTGGAAAATGTTAGAAAACGTTTATTGATTCTTCGATTTCTGCCTCTCGTCAAATTGGTGCTTGTGGAAGCTCAGCTTAGTCTTTTTAATTGCCGACTTTATTTCTTTTGAATATTGTTACTGGTTGTAACCGTCTTTTTGAAGACAATCTAAAAAAAGTGTTATATATACATATGTGGTTAGTATAATATAATATTACATTAGTTATAATATTATATTATATAGCATTCATAATGGAAAAAACTTACCATACAAAATGGAATTGAAATTTTCAAGATTTTTAAATGACTTTTACTTTTATTCCCATATAGTTGAATAGTGTATGTACTTTTGGTGTAATAAGCTTTGGTAAACCATTGTTCAACCCCTTTTCTCGTAAAATAGAGTTAATCGTGGATTTCTGGAAGTAAATAATAAAACATATGTTTAGTTACTCGCGTAATTATAATTTATTTAATATAGAACAATCAAATTAGGTATTTTACGTAGGTATCACCATTTTCTGCCATATTGCTGTCAATTTCGTACAACCGTTCAATCGAATTAATAGGAAAATGAAGCGCTTTATTTCTAAATTTCCATAAAAGTTCCAGACTCACATTGGTTTTTGCTTGTTCTGTAATCAGATTTCCAATATATTCATTACAGTTTACCAACTTGATCTTTAAATAGAAAATAACAAAACAAAAAATAAAATAGAAAATAAGAAATCAAATAAAAAAAGGAGAAATTTAATTAAATAAAAAATAAAAATTAAAGAGAGAAATTTTATAGAAAATAAACTGAATAAAAGTTTAATATAAAATGACAGTTTTAATAAAAATAAAAAACTACAAAAAATATTATTGAGGTGAATTAACCTGAAAAATTTTTGTTTTCCTCTTTCAGCGCAGAAACTTCTGATTTTATATCATTTATATTACAGTTTTCCAATTGTTTGTTTTTGTCATCCAAACAACCTAAACAAATAAAAATAAGTTACTTAAGTTATTAAAAAAGTGTTATTACTGAAATGAGTAACCTCTTGAATCATTCTTCAACGATTTGCTCATATTTCCGCTGGATTGTTTTTTCATATCTTAAATTTCTATAATAAAAAGTAGTAGATATTAATTAATTTCATTTCAATTAATTATTGGAATGCAAAACAGGTATAAATAATAGTGAATTTCCATATGGCAAGCACATTAATTTATGCTGTATCGAATCAGCGTCAAAATAAATATTTCGACTGTGCGATTCCACGCTTTGGGAAACAAAAATGCGTAAATCTTCCATAGAGTTCAATGGTTCTTCAAAGAAACTGCGCCGCTTTTCTAATTTTTTGCTACTTAAGATAACTTTACCATTTTGTATTGAAAATGCTCGAATCTTAGTAACCTCCCCCGACTTAAGAAAGCAATAATTTTCGGGTATTTTCTGCTTAAAAAAAGTTTGTTGTACTGAAAGAAACAATTGTTCCATCTTTATTCATTCGTATTCCAAATTTGGTACCATGTTCGGAAACATCTTCCTGCTCAATTTTATATTGAATTTGTTCGAGTATTTTACTTGGCTTTTTGACTAATCGCTTTAGATGGTGCATGTAGTTTCCAAACCGCTGAGAAAGTATTTAAATAACCAATTTCTTCTACGCAATCAGTTAAATGCAGAAGAGAATGAACGTTGTATGAAACTTGTTCCTCAGAGTAAATAGTGAGAAATAGTTCACCAAAATCCTTTAAGAGACCTTTACATGCATTGAGGTTAGACATAAAGCGTTTTTTATCTGATAGAAATCTGTAGGCACAGTGGAGAATGCAAAAATGGTAATATGTTTCGCTATCTACTTTGTGTTTTAAAACTAATATGCCCGCGTAAAGTGCGAATTGACGAAGCTCAACTGCTTTCCAGCGCAAAACCTCCTCCAAACCTCTTGGCTTGCGAACAAATTCTCGGGGAATATGAGGACCTAAAGATAGTATATGACTTGATAAATTGGCTTTAGTTTCTAAAGATAGTCTGGGTCTGTTTGTTTTATTACTAAAGATTCGTAAAATAATTTTTTTGACTACTCCCAGATCCACTAGATGCATAGGCTCCAGTGGAAATTGACTAACCATTTTCACCCCCACATCTTCCAAGACATTACTAAGGCTATCTAAATCTTTATGGTATCCATTATATGACCGTCTTGAAAATTAATCGTCCGTACGAAGGCGTACGCAAGATGTATAAGTAGTCGTATTATTTATTTTTCTACCCACTTGTATGCATTTACTGCATCCATTGAAAGAGTTGTGACCAACAGTTTTAAATAAAAAAGCACGAGCCGGAATATCACAAACAAAACAGCGGAGTTCAACATTTACTTCTTTGTCACCAATCAAGAGACCTTCATTTTTAAGTTTAGAAATTTTGGAGCACAAATCATGCAAATAGGAATTTACTTGATTAGGTTTCTTTTTTCCCAAGTATACACCTACCAATAATACTTTTACTTGTGGTGCGTTAACATCATTTGCTAATATGGGCCAAAAGCTTAAATTTGAATTTTTGTACAAAGGCAGTCCATCGATTCCGATATCTATAATGATGGTGCTCAAGTTTTGTAAAAGGTGCTCCGCTTTATTTATTTGGTTTTGAAGACCGATATGTGTATACGAACCAGGAGATACCTTTCTTATTATGTGCTTTTTGGAAACACTCAAAGATTTAGTGATTTTGGTACATTAATATTTTCATCGCGAAGTATTTCTAGCAATCCGTCAACCGCTCCTCTACAAATATTGAAAACTGTATCCCAATTTCCTATTTTTTGTGCTATCGGTATTTGATTACTACACTCCGGCATCTCATCGATTATACCTACCGGTATCTCATCCCTAATACTTGAAAAATCAGCTGGAGCGCCAGCGCTCCCTTCATCTTGCCGCAAGTTGCAAACGCTATCACGTTCTATTTTCACTAGTCCTCGCATATGACGCTTACAAAACATATTTAATTTTATTTATGTTTACTTACCGAATAATTTAAATCACTTTAATAAAGTTTTTGTCTCAAATAATTTATTATAAATTTAATAGCACTTGAGCTGCGACCACAAATTGATAAAACACAAATTGAAATGCCCAAAAAATGTGTATTTGCTATTACAGATACCCGTAGTAGCATATCGATAACTGCTAAGGTATCCCGTTGTAGTTATGCATTAAATTCTCGTTTACTTTGTAATGCAGATCTGAATGCGTTTTAAATAGATTATATTTCAGATTACTACATACTAAGAAAAAATAATGTATAAACTTAGAAATATTTTAAAAACATTTGAGTTTTGATTAAGATATAATCAGCAAATGCATCTATAATTATTTAAAATGGAATTCATAATGTATGCTTTTGTTATTTATTTGAAAATTGACCTTTTGAATGCATTATAAAATAAATAATAGTTTAAAAAAACTAAAAAACACGCTTTTATAGCTCACAGAACTAAAAAATAGAAAATAATTTTCAATTAAAAAGAGTTTATATAACAGTAGTAGAAGGTCAAAGAATCATTTATAGTTAATCACCTCAAAATAAAATTATAATAAAATTTAAGTTATTAACAGAATAATTTAATTCAGATTAAAAAGCGTGGGGTGCATTTGACTACATTTCATATCTTTCCTCTCAGATAGTTGCCAATAGAATGATTGTAACATTCAATATCAAGCACCCCACGCTTTTTACTGTGAATTAAATTATTCTGTTAATAACTTAAATTTTATTATAATATTATTTTGAGGCGATTAACTATAAATGATTGTTTGACCTTCTATTACTGTTATATAAACCTTTTTAATTGAAAACTATTTTCTATTTTTTAGTTCGGGGAGCTATAAAAGCGTGTTTTTTAGTTTTTTTAAACTATTATTTATTTTTAATTTTTTAGTTCAAGTAATTTTAAAAGTTTTAGTCGAGAGTGATGAAACCTCGAAACGCCAGCGGTCCATGGATGAATCCAACCCTACGGCACCGAAAAGGGCCAAGACGCAGGGAGGCTGGACGCGGTGTTTCGCCGAAATTGCCAAGAGTCGGCAGATCATTGGCATTATAGACGAGAGCAGCGAAGATGGCAGGATCCCGAAACAACAATGGAAGTGGATCGAGGCCGCGCTCGCTACAGTGGCCGTTAAGGTTAAGAAAGACAACCCTGGTCCACCGCCATCTTACACCGATGCAAAGTGGTCCAGGGCAATGTCAAGCTAATTGCCTGTGACGACGCCAGGTCGGTAAACCTCTATAGGGCCGCCGTCACGCTGATAGGGGTGGTATATCCGGGCGCGCGTCTCAAGGTAGTGGAAGCTATTATGGAGTGACCATATAGTGGAGCGATCCAAGAAGGCAGCAGCAGAGCTGTTCACCTGCAAGAGGGCAATTGGCACCTCCTGGGGATTCTCCCCTAAGGTGACCTACTGGATTTATACAGCCATTGTGCGCCCGATTTTTCTTTATGGTGCCTTGGTCTGGTGGCGTGCACTAGCTAAAAGTACCTGTCTTAAAATGCTTCAAAAGGTGCAACGGAGTTCGGAGCTCTGCATTACCGGGGCTCTCGGCTCCACTCCAGATTCCGTTACATACATGGATACATAGATACAGTCCAAGCTAATAAAAGCGTGTTAAAAAGGGCTCCAGTATGCTTTTTCGTAGATGTGCCATGCATCCACTTCTATCATTAATAAAGGAATGCGTTTTTCGCATTATGTGCAAGGTTTCAAATCTATGGTCATTTGGGATGGTCACAAGTTCAATTGACCTTATGTCCGGTAACCTTATGTCACCCCACCATCACATTATTGCATTGTCATCGAGCCTTGATACGTGTGCAAAGTTTCAATCAAACTTACAGCCATTCAAAGTGGTAATAAGGCCAATTGACCTTATGGCCGTTGACCTTATGTCTCCACACCATCACATTAATGCATTGTCATCGAGCCTTGATACGTGTGCAAAGTTTCAATCAAACTTATGGCCATTCAAAGTGGTAATAAGGCCAATTGACCTTATGGCCGTTGACCTTATGTCACCACACCACCACATTAATGCATTTTCATCGGTCCTTGATACGTATGCAAAGTTTCAAATTAATCAGACTTCTAGAAACCGGTGAAAATTAAGCTCAAAGATTCCGTTATATACAGGCCAAGCTAATAAAAGCGTGTTAATATTATAGGTACTGGAATAATTCATCACCATTTTTCCCACTGGGTATATTATGTATCTACTAAGGCATCGAATCCCGGGACTGCCATTTTCAAGTCGGGTTTCGTGTTTTTTCGGCATCATCCAGAGACTGTTACTTTTGAATTTTGGTTCAAAAATAGTTATGTAAAGTTAAAAAATATGAGTAGTTTGACAAAAAACGTTTGTTATAAATAAACCGGTCAATGAAATTTGTAAGGCCTAAAGAAGGCTGTACTTTAAAAGGAAAAGAGGATTTCTTGTGGGAGAGATACATTTTTGGAGGAAGTTGAGAAAACGGCCCTAAGCCTCTAAAATGATTTAACGCACTAGATTCAAGTTAAATTCTCCATCAGTTTGTTTTTCCTTAACTGTTAACTATACTGCGGCAGACATAGAAATCTAAATTATAGCTGAAATTGGTAAGGTTTTTGTGGATTGCGAAAATAAATAAATGGAGCTGAATTCACATATTTCTTGACAGAAAATTTTTTGGTTCCAGTTACAACCTTTTTAAATGGCTTCTTGAGATACGACTTTATTAACGATTTTGCTGAGATACGTCCTTAAAAGAAAAAACTTTTCATATTTATCCGATCAGTTAATTTATCTAATTTTATATATAATAAGCTGGTCTGATCTAATTATGTGGGGTGCGAATAAGACAAAGCTTTTTCCACCTTACAGCTCAACGTATCGCTAAGATTTTCTTAGCATCTTCAGGAGCGTAACTGTAAGTTTATTTAAAATTCATAAAAAGAGCAAAAATACAAAAACAACATTAGTAGGTGTTACATATAGGTGCACAAAGTTTAAAACACACATTAAACATTTATATCTAACTTACACTGAAAATTGTAGATTTTTGTTACATTAAATATTTACGTTAAAAAAACACTAAACAATGATATTGTTGCATTAAATTTTACAAAAATATAAACATACAATGTTGATACCATCATTCGTGATACTCTTGTCATACTAAACTAAACTATAAACATAACAAATAAGTCGCGGCTATTTCATCGGTTTCTTCTTTCTTGTTAATCGTATATTCCCTTTTCTGCATTATACGTAGGCTCTCCAAAGTATATATCGTATTTTCTCTTCGTTCCTTATCTAGTGTTCTTGTGTTGGCAAAATCAGCTGTGTGGTTGTTTGTTATTGCATGCTGTGATAGTGCTGTGCTGTGTTTTTGTTTTCTTATATCAGCCTCGTGCTCTGCTAGTCTGGTGCTTAAATTTCGCTTCGTAGTCCCGATATAAATCTTGTTGCAATTCTCGTTGTTGTTGCCTTTGCAAGTTACTTCGTACACTACATTACTTTGTTGTTGCTGATCTATTGGGCTTTTTGTTTTTGTGAAGCATGTCGCTAGTGTGCAATTAGATTTGTGGGCTAAGCATAAGTTTGGTTTTTGTATAATGTTTGTGAAACTTTCTGAGAGCCTCTGGGAACGAATGTGACGCTAAAGTATCTTTTGGGTTCATTTGTCATATCTGTTGTTGGTGATGGATTTATTATATTTTGCATTTCTATTATTTTTTGTTGAATTAAGTTATTGGTTAGGTGATCTGGGTAATTATTTTTCTTTAGCGTTCTTTTAATTAATTTAATGTTGGCGTCGTGAAATTTGGGATGACTTATTGTCAGTATTTTGTGTATGAAGTTTCTCGCAGTATTTACTTTATATTTTTTAGGCTGTGAGGATAGGAAGTTTATTAGGGCGTCCAGATGATGTAGGTTTGGTGTACCAGTCTAATATTATATTGTTGTTGTTCTTGTGTATTCGGACATCGAGAAATGGGATATTGCCGTTCCTCCATTTCCATGGTGAACTTTAGTCTTTCATGATATTTATTAAGAGCTTTTAAGATGAGTTCCGCGTCATATCTTTTGATTATAGCGAATATGTAGTCCACATATTTCACTAAAAATTTTATGTTTGTGTTATTTTGTTGTTTTAGTTCTGAGAAAGTATTATCAAGTACTTCATCCATCACTATATCTGCAATTGTCGGGGAAAGGGGGTTACCCATGGGCATTCCAAATGTTTGAGTATAAATTTTAGGCCTAAAGGACAACAACTATTTCGTCTGCAACAATAAAATTTATACTCAAACATTTGGAATGCCGATGGGTAACCCCCTTTCCCCGACAATTGCAGATATAGCGATGGATGAAATACCCTACAAGAAACGCTGATAGTTTTACTAATACACTCACACTTGTAATTGACAATGCTGATCCTGCGATGACGTAAACGCTTCCCTGATAGACGAAGCTCACTTGGACAACATGACGGCCGTTGTGATACCCCATAATCATAAACTAAACTACGGTGACGTAGATATAACTACGCAGAGAACTGTTTGGGTAGCAACGCTCAAGTTCCGAATGATCCCGATCTCAACCTTGGATAGCTCCTCTGTGGACCAATGAGCCACGACCGAAATACTTTCGCCCTATTTCTGGCAAAAGCTGGGCAGTCAAGCATAAAGTGATTTGGTGATTCCACCTCATCACTTTCCATACAGCTGCAGTCAGGATGGAGTTTCCATATATTGAGAACTACCGCATGGAATTATCCGATGGACGTCCCTGTCAAAACCCCCATGACCATTGATAGGTGAGCCCTTAGTGAACCCAATTAATTTCAGCAGACCTCCTGGCATCCACTTTTCCTGCAGAAAGATCTTGATTATCCCTGCGGAGACGTGTGTCCGCCCAACGCTTGCCTGAGCTGACTCGAGGCCCGCTATGGAAGACAATCCACAGGTGGCTAGCGAACCCCGAAATCCCTACCAGCCATCTTCATCCGGTCATTGTACCGATTCGGGCTAAGAGATCCGCTGACAGTTGTACCCGGAATATCACTATGGCCCGGGACCCAGATATTCTTAATTGGTAAAATAATTCGATGCATCGACAAGTTAGGTCAGGCACTCCCAGACCACCCTACGATCGCACTGTAGTTGACTCACGGGCTTTATAACCGCTTGGCTATCAGAGTAGATGTTTAAATTCCCTAACCGTATTAAGCGCTGGATAGCATTTCATCCAACCGCATCTTGCGCAGCAACTTCCGCTTGGAAACACTGCCGTGATCATCCAACTTAAACTTGCGGCTTACATTTAGCTCTTGACAAAAGACCCCCCCGCCAACCTTGTCCGTCCAACTTCGACCCATCCGTGACCAAGTTAACCGGTCCCATCCCAGATAATTCCCCTTACTCCACTCCTCCCCTCGTGGAATGACTGGGGTGAAGGTTGTATAGGTAGCGGCCACCGGCAATGCAAGAGTCCGTCCTGTCCGGATAAGTCGAACTAGTAAGAAAGCTAGAGTGTCCGAAAATCAGAAAGCATATAACCCATATCACGAACCTGACCAACGACCGGCCGTGACTGCCTTTCCCGCAATATCTAACTGGATGTATATTCAGCATGACATTTCAGTGCCAAGATAGGTGTTTTTCTCATAGCCGCCACTGATACCGATAGCGCGTACCGTTGCCACTGACACTAACATTTGGAGACGTGAGCGTCGCCGTCGTCGACCAGTGCTTTCACCAGGACCAGCACCCCATAGAGCAGATCGTTTCACCACCTCTCAATAAAGCCAGTGTACTACTCTCCTGGCGAGAGCCCCCATCTCTTTCCGATAGCCCCCCTCAAGCAGTACAAGGCAACCGCGGCCTTCCTGCCCTATCTTCCACATTGGGCCTCCAGGACGCTTCTTGTCCAGAACAATTCCCAAATATTGAACCCTGTCAGTAGTACCAACGGTACCCCTCCAATCGAAGGAGTTCTGAGTCGGGTATCTTATATCTCCTTGTAAAAAAAACCCAATTCTGTTTTTCCCGGGTTGACCGCATCCACATGATTCGCCCACCTACCAGCAGTATCCCGGTAGCCCTGCATAACATCGCGCAGGGTGCCCAAAATTTTGCCCCTGACTAGGATAAGCGAGGTCCATCTGCATAGGCAACCACCCGAACACCATTGGTTTCCAGCTCCACAAGAAGCTCGTTGACTACCACAACCAGAGCAGAGGAGATATGACCTCCCCCTGTGGCGAGCCCCCTGCCACACCTTTCCTCCTTATTATGGCTCCTCCCTCACTCCGCTGCGACAATTCTGCGCGCATAGAAGTTTGCTAATAAATTCAAACCAGACCGCTTCGACTCCACCAGAAGCTCTTTCGGATTTCCCCCGGTAAGAACATTGTTAAAATCCCCCTCGATGTCTAGAAAGGCACCCAGAGTCATACTCTTTATGTTCTAGGATGACACCCTCTTATTTGCTTGACAATCGAATGGAGAGGCCGTTTCCGTCGATCTGCCCTTTGGCAGTACGCATGCTGTGAAGACCGACAGTAACCCCCCAGGTATCCTATCTCGTAGTTACATGTCCGTCAGCCGCTCAACGTCTTAAGAAGAAACGACGAGAGACTATTGGCCTGAAATCCTTATGGACACATGAGGCTCCTGCCGGCCTTCGGAATGAAGATGACCCTAACCGTGTGCCACGACTTAGGGATATAGTTAAGCCTGAGGCAGTTTAGGTGTAGATGATGGCCAACCAGCGGCAGGAATCCCTGAAGACCTTTGAAGTTGCGCAGGAATGATGCCATCCGGGCCGGGTGACTTATCGGGTTGAACGAATTTATAGCCCAGTATATTTGACTTTCCCGTAGTGGGGATGGCAGGTATTTTCTGCATGGCCACAACCGCCGACCACGCAAACGAAGATCCCTGCGCAACTGGGACTCGCGAAAATGATTGTCCAGTAAAAGTCTCAGGGACTCCTTGCTACTCATCGACCAGTCCCCACCATCATCTCTCAGTCCACCGAGGGGCGGGATTCCTAGAGAGTATTTTTCTAAGCCTCGCGGATTCATTGCAGCCTCTACGTTTTTCGGCAGAAGCTTCGCCATGAAATCTCGCTGGCTATCCTTATTTCATATTTATAAATCCCCAGACTCGCCTTATAGAGCTCTCAGTCCGAGGGTAGTTTTTACTCCTCCTGGCTCTGTTTAAAGAGCCGCCTACTGGACGCTCCTAGGTCGTCAAGGGGAATCAGACCACCAGGGCGCTTGCCCTTCCCCCTGTAAGTTTTCAGTGGGCAGGAAATGTTTGAAAGGCGCTATTTGCTATGCCAAGGTGAAGTTTTCCACCAGACCGTCCATTTCAGATTCGGACAGGTTCCGATCAACGATAGGCGCCTCAGGCAATAGCTCTCCAAACTTCCTACATTACAGTCCCAGTTGGTTACTTTTATGGTTCCTAAAGATATTTTTACGGACGGTTCGTCATTCAACGAGAACTGAATATATCGGTGTCAGAGAAAGAGTGCTCGTTGAGAACCCTCCAGCCAGATATCGCGATCTTCCAGTTCTCTGCTAACACGCGTAATAAAGTCGGGTCATTCCCCCTATTACATATACAAATCCCTCATCTACAATAAAAGTAAATAAAGACTCAACCTCATGGTGTTCGTTTCCCGAGCTCCCCCATATGCTTATGGTGTGCATTAGCATCGGCACCTATGATTACGTAACGCCAACACCTCTCCGCCTGCTTGCAGCGGTGATTTCGCCCGTATCACAGGCGTGGTCCCGTACGTCCCCATGGGGCATATACGCTGATACCACCCACAATTCGTTCCTGCCTCGCTCGAGCAAACCGTGGTTACGTCGCATTGCTGAAATTAGAGAGAAGAAAAGCTTTAACTTCCTTTTTTAATAAGCACACAGGATCTAGGCCTACTGCTCCCCGTGCACCAAGGTGTTGAATTTTCCCGTCCTTAATCCAGAAATTTTTTCCGCCGTTCTACTCAGCCCCCCGGCTCCTGGACAGGACTATATCCGACTCCCCTTTCTCAATACAGAGCAACAAGTTTTTGCGGAAGCCGACTAGAATGCGGATATTGATTTGACGGATTTCATCACACTGGGGGACACCCACCCTCTTCTTCTGCCCCCCATCCTTGGCCGTCTTCGCCCTCGGAGACTAGGAGATGCCTCCTCTCCCCCCAAACAGACACTTACACTGATGACGGATCCCGCCATCGATGATTAGCCCTCGGAGGCTAGGACTCCTCCTCTGCCCTATCAGCCAGACGACTAGCACTGATGACAGCTCCCGCTATTGACTGACGTCAACAGTGCTTTCGCCTGTCCAAATTAGCGGGGGTTAGATCCACAACCATTGGTACTGCTCCCCTGCGGACGCCTCCACTCCGACATCTCTGGGGGAGAGAACCATCTCCCCTGGATTCGGCGTGGTAGATTTTGAGAACCACACGCTCGGAGGCATAGGAGATAACCCCCCCGTGTCAAAGAAGGACCGGTTGGACTCTTCCGTTTGCAGAAATCGGCAACTTGCCCAATAGCTTCCTCTAAACTCTGAGGACCCTCCAGTTATGCGTCGGAAGTTCTGGTTTGCAGTAAACGCATTAATTCCAAGTATTTTCTCCGGCTGAGATGGCCCGGCCATGCAATCACGAACCAGCCCTTGGTCCGAAGGATGAAGATCCCTCCATTCCACGGCCTTCGGGTCTGGGCTCCCCTCCAGACCTCCCCAACCAAAGACAATTATTTTCTTAAGATCCAGGCCGACCGCTCGTCCTCACAAGTAAACAGTCTTAAACATGATACCACCCCGAGTATTCGTTCGAGGCATGGCCGCGTACCTGGGCTCTCCATAACAGCGGTCAGATAGGCCGCTGATATGGCGTGGCGCCCACCGGCCCACTCCTCTCGGGAATGGCACCACTCACTACTCCTATCCCTGACCCCGAGGTGATGGAGCCCGCTCGTTTAGCGATTTTCGCTAAACAGAAATTGCGTACCCCACCCTCCTCGTCCCTTTTTGTCGTTGAGGTATTAGGCTCCTCCGACCTTGCCGCTTATAGGCCCCCAAACCCTGCTGCTCACCCTCATCGGTCGACACGGCTGTGTGGTCGTCGCGAGCTACGACGCTCCTGGCCCACTCCAGCGTCCGGGAATGCTTCTCAGACATCTGAGCTGCATCGTCCGCCGTGCGCTCCCAAGATCTTCTCAGCTAGGCGCCGACACCAGAGCTTTATCCTACGCGGCGTCGATCGCCTACCTTTCCCGGCAGGCTGTCGACCCCAGGGCTCCCGTTTTGCGAAGCCTTCCTCTCGACAGGGCTTCCTTACTAGTACTGGTCTGGTCCTCGCATTCGCCTGACCTCTGCCTTTCCCTGTCCACAGCCCCTATGGGCCCTGCATTGTTGTCGGTTTCGACACCCCTCCACCTACCCGAACTAACCCGTACCTACGGGGTTGGAAACCTAACCCCTGCGCTGATCCTCCTGATCAGCCTTTTGACGCCGCAGGAGCTTCCCGGCTGGCAGCGAACTGCTTCGGAACCTACCAGCCAAAGTCATCAACGTCCTATCCATGAGTCAAAGATCAAGTCCGCTTACAATGCCAGTTCGTCATCACCGTTTGAGTACCGATCTTGTAGCAACCTTAAACAGGGT
>JARSSU010037913.1:0-21200 GCA_029619165.1 Eurosta solidaginis
CCCCCCCTCCTCCCCCTCCCCCCCCCCTTCCCCCCCCTCCTTTCCCTCCCATTCCCTTCCTTCCCCCCCATTCTCCTCCTCCCCCTCCCTCCCCCCTTCCCCCTCCTTCTTCTCTCCCCCCCTCCCCCTCCCCCCCCCCCCCCCTCCTCCCTTCCCCCCCCCCCCCCCCCTCCCCTCTCCCCCTTTCACCCTCTTTCCTTTCTCCCCCCCCCCCCTCCTTCCCCCCACCCCCCCCCCCCTCCCCCGCCCTCTCTCTCCCTTCTCCCCTCTCCTTTTTTTTTCTCCGGGCCCAAGGCCCCTCTTCACTTTCCCGAGCCTGCAGGCCGAATTAAAAAACCCTGAAATCTTGGCAGGAATACTGTTCGTTGTATTACATATATAAATAAATTGGCGGTATCCAACAGACGATGTTCTGGGTCACCCTGGTCCACATTTTGGTCGATATCTGGAACACGCCTTCACATATACAACTACCACACTCACATATACAACTACACACACTTTTAAAAGCCTCATTAATACCTTTAATTTGATACCCGTATCGTAAAAACAAATTCTAGAGTCACCCCTGGTCCACCTTTATGCCGATATCTCGAAAAGGCGACCACCTATACAACTACCACCACTCCCTTTTAAAACCTTCATTAATACCTTTAATCTGATACCCATATCGTACAAACACATTCTAGAGTCACCCCTGGTCCACCTTTATGGCGATATCTCGAAAAGGCGTCCACCTATAGAACTAAGGCCACTCCCTTTTAAAATGCTCATTAACCCCTTTCATTTGATACCCATATCGTACAAACAAATTCTAGGGTCACCCCTGGTCCACCTTTATGGCGATATCTCGAAACGGCGTCCACCTATGGAACTAAGGATGACTCCTTTTTAAATACTCATTAACCCCTTTCATTTGATACCCATATCGTACAAACAAATTCTAGGGTCACCCCTGGTCCACCTTTATGGCGATATCTCGAAAAGGTGACCACCTATACAACTACCACCACTCCCTTTTAAAACCCTCATTAATACCTTTAATTTGATACCCATATCGTACAAACACATTCTAGAGTCACCCATGGCCCACCTTTATGGCGATATCTCGAAAACTATAGAACTAAGGCCCACTCCCTTTTAAAATCTATATATTAATACGCTAACAAAATTTCCATACAATCAATTGACAGGCTGTTCGGCATTCTTAACATACGTAAAATCATATAAAAGTTATATGAATCGATTCGTATTGATCAGCCGCAGTGCATATGCCTATTTTTGTTAACAAGTCTATTTGTTTATAATTAATAGAAAAAGTTTTTTGTAAATTCGAACAATTCATACAAATATCGTAATTCATTATCGTGCACAAGCGCGCCATCTTTGGGAACAATTATCTAAGTTGGCTAATGCGAATTTGAAAGACCTAAACCTTTATGCACAAGCGCGCCGTCTTTGGGAACAATTATCTAAGTGTTTAATGTGAATTTCAAATTTTATGTATCCCCGCTAAATTCGAAGGCACAAATGTTTCACCTGCATACAAATATGGTTTCCCATTGTTGCCGCTTACCTATAATAGCTTCTACCAAAATCCTAAAAATTGTTCCAAAATAATTTATAGCGTACCAAAAATCTTAAATAGAATTAATTTTTGACCGGCCCATTTTTTGTGGCAAATTTTACCTACACGTAAATACATAAGTCTTTATTTAACAGATTCTTGGTTTTTTATTTTAGTTGTTTTCAAAAAAAACATGAAATCACAAATAATGAGTTACTTTTGTTGAAACTAACTAATTTATGCGGCCACCGTGGTGTGATGGTAGCGTGCTCCGCCTATCACACCGTATGCCCTAGGTTCGCACCCCGGGCAAAGCAACATCAAAATTTTAGAAATAAGGGTTTTCAATTAGAACAAAATTTTTCTAAGCGGGGTCGCCCCTCGGCAGTGTTTGGCAAGCGCTCCGGGTGTATTTCTGCCATGAAAAGCTCTCAGTGAAAACTCATCTGCCTTGCAGATGCCGTTCGGAGTCGGCATAAAATATGTAGGTCCCGTCCGGCCAATTTGTAGGGAAAATCAAGAGGAGCACGACGCAAATTGGAAGAGAAGCTCGGCCTTAGATCTCTTCGGAGGTTATCGCGCCTTAATAAATAATTAGCATAAAAGGCAATATAAAAAATGTAATGTTATATTTTTGTAGCTTTTTCTTTTTTGTTCAGTATAAGACGTACTTTATCTAAATGAGGATTAAATCTGCAAATGCAACAACATTTTCGAGCAAATTTGCCATTAATTCTTATAAATAAATAAGTTATTATGTAAGGCGCGATAACCTCCGAAGAGATCTAAGGCCGAGCTTCTCTTCCAATTTGCGTCGTGCTCCTCTTGATTTTCCCTACATATTGGCCGGACGGGACTCCGAACGGCATCTGCAATGCAGATGAGTTTCACTGACAGCTTTTCATGGCAGAAATACAACCGGAGCGCTTGCCAAACACTGCCGAGGGGCGACCCCGCTTGGAAAAATTGTCTTCTAATTGAAAAACCTTTTTATAAAATTTTGATGTTGCTTTGCCAGGGGTGTGAACCCAGGGCATACGGTGTGGTAGGCGGAGCACGCTACCATCACACCACGGTGGCCGCAGATAAGTACCGTACGTAGATAAAGTACGTCTTATACTGAACAAAAAAGAAAAAGTTACAAAAATATAACATTACATTTTTATATTGCCTTTTATGCTATTACGAAACAAAAAAAACGTCCCAAAAACTTTTTTGATTTTAGGTCAGAGCGGCAACCGGCATCATAGCGGCCGTCTTGCATAGGCAGTATATTACCCACTATATTTATTATTAGGCTAACTAATTGGTTATGTCGCTTAAAGTTATGAAATCAATTTTATTTTAGTAAATATGATTGCGTGAATAATTTCAATGTTTTTGTTTGTTTTTCCTTTCTTCCTAATTTATTCTGCTCTGTTATATCTTAGTATTATATTGTTCACAAACGATATTTTATGGTAGATATGGTCATATATATTCATGAAATGGAGTGTTTACAAATTTAATACAAATTAATTACGTACATAGGATTCCAAAATTAAATATCCGAATATTAGAATCTTCATATTTCCACAAAGATCACATTAAAACCCGGAAAAAAAGTATAAGTGCACTTATTGCGTTTTTATATGGAACTGTTTGTTCACTTCACTTAATTTTTCGCAATTTAAGTACTTTATTTTTTTTCTTTAATTTTTTAGTAAACTCTGCCTTCTTTCTCATTACATAATTTTTTTATATTTTTATTTTATTTTTTATGAAGGTATCCTCTATTTTACTCGAAATTTTTGTTTTACATATTAGATATGTATTTATACCAACTTCAACGGGTGGCGTGAAATAGGCTAAATTCCTTCAGCAAATTTCTTAATTTTTAACTAAAAGTTCGTGTTTTTTGAATTATGACACTATTGACGTAAATGGGCGATATGTGTATATGGGTGATATAGGCCTACTGGGAACCGTGCTCCCAAAACTAACTTCGGTAGCGCGCCAACGGGGACCTTCCGGGTGGTGTGGAAAAACCTATTTTTCAATTCAATTTCAAGTAATTTCACCATAATTCTATGTCAATTTCATATGATTTTACATAATTTTTATATTTTTGTTTAAGGAGCTCCATACCAAAACGTTATAATTACATGTGAAAAGTTTGTAGAAAATTTAAGAAGATACAATCAAAAAGTACGAAGTCTTAGATCAAATTCAAAATTTTAAAGAAAAAGTTAAGTAAGTTAGACCAGTTTTCTATATTTCCAACACTTGATGCATAGACTGAGTTGAAAAAAACACACGTTGGTCGAATTTCGACCACAGGCGATACTAGTACTCATTAACACCTTTCGTTTGATACCCATATTGTACAAACGCATTCTAGAGTCACCCCTGGTCCACCTTTATGGCGATATATCGAAAAGGCGACCACCTATACAACTACCACCACTCCCTTTTAAAAACCCTCACTAATACCTTTAATTTGATACCCATATCGTACAAACACATTCTAGAGTCACCCCTGGTCCACCTTTATGGCGATATCTCGAAAAGGCGTACACCTATATAACTAAGCCCCACGCCCTTTTAAAATACACATTAACACCTTTCGTTTGATACCCATATTGTACAAACACATTCTAGAGTCACCCCTGGTCCACCTTTATGACGATATCTCGAAAAGGCGTCCACCTATAGAACTAAGGCCCACTCCCTTATAAAATATTCTTTAACACCTTTCTTTTGATACCCATATCGTACAAACAAATTCTAGGGTCACCCCTGGTCCACCTTTATGGCGATACCTCGAAACGGCATTTACCTATGGAACTAAGGATCACTCCCTTTTAAAATACTCATTAAAACCTTTCATTTGATACCCATATCGTACAAACAAATTCTAGAGTCAACCCTGATCCACCTTTATGGCGATATCCCTAAATGGCGTCCACCTATAGAACTATGGCCCACTCCCTCATAAAATACTCTTTAATACCTTTCATTTGATACACATATCATACAAATACATTCCAGGATTACCCTTGGTTCATTTTCCTACATGGTTATTTTCCCTTATGTTGTCACCATAGCTCTCAACTGAGTATGTAATGTTCGGCTACACCCGAACTTAACCTTCCTTACTTGTTTTATTATACCTTTCATGAACATGAAATGGTATATTAACTCTGGTCCGATGTTTGTAACGTTGAGAAATATAGAAGGTAGACTCACCATTAAGTATACCGAATTGATCAGGGCGACGAACTGAGTTGATATAGCCATGTCCGTCTGTCCGTCCGTCTGTCTGTTTGAACGCAAACTAGTCCCTCAAATTTTGAGATATCTCAATGAAATTTGGCACAAGGATGTATTTTTGTATTATATTAGACATTTGTCGGATCCGGTAGGATCGGGCCACTGTAACATATACATCCCATACAACCGATCGTTCAGATAAGACGATTTTGGTCATTCCTGCCGCAATTTAGAAAGTATAAACGTGAAACTCTTTGATATATATTCTAATATATCATAGAAGATATCCTGAAAAAATCACTTTGATCGGAGCTATATATAGTATATATCACATACAACCGATCGTTCAGATAGAAAGATTTTTGGCAATTTCTCCCTTAATTTCCAATATAAAAACGTTAAACTTGGTGATATTTATTCTAATATATCATAGAAGATTTCTTGAAAAATCATTTCGATCGGAGCTATATATAATATATATCCCATACAACCGATCGTTCAGATAGAAAGATTTTTGGCAATTTCTCCCTTAATTTCCAATATAAAAACGTTAAACTTGGTGATATTTATTCTTACATATCATAGAAGATTTCATGAAAAAATCATATCGATCGGAGCTATATATAATATATATCCCATACAACCGATCGTTCAGATAGAAAGATTTTTAGCCATTTCTCCCTTAATTTCCAATATAAAAACGTTAAACTTGGTGATATTTATTCTAATATATCATAGAAGATTTCTTGAAAAATCATTTCGATCGGAGCTATATATAATATATATCCCATACAACCGATCGTTCAGATAGAAAGATTTTTGGCAATTTCTCCCTTAATTTCCAATATAAAAACGTTAAACTAGGTGATATTTATTCTAATATATCATAGAAGTTTTCATGAAAAAATCATTTCGATCGGAGCTATATATAATATATATCCCATACAACCGACCGTTCAGATAGAAAGATTTTTAGCAATTTCTCCCTTAATTTCCAATATAAAAACGTTAAACTTGGTGATATATATTCTTCTATATCACAGAAGATTTCATGAAAAAATCATATCGATCGGAGCTATATATAATATATATCCCATACAACCGATCGTTCAGATAGAAAGATTTTTAGCCATTTCTCCCTTAATTTCCAATATAAAAACGTTAAACTTGGTGATATTTATTCTAATATATCATAGAAGATTTCATGAAAAAATCATTTTGATCGGAGCTATATATAATATATATCCCATACAACCGATCGTTCAGATAGAAAGATTTTTAGAAATTTCTCCCTTAATTTCCAATATAAAAACGTTAAACTTGGTGATATTTATTCTAACATATCATAGAAGTTTTCATGAAAAATTCAATTCAATCGGAGCTATATATAGTATACATCACATACAACCGATCGTTCAGATAGAAAGATTTTTGGCAATTTCTCCCTTAATTTCCAATATAAAAACGTTAAACTTGGTGATATTTATTCTAATATATCATAGAAGTTTTCATGAAAAAATCATTTCGATCGGAGCTATATATAATATATATCTCATACAACCGATCGTTCTGATAGAACGATTTTTAGCAATTTCTCCCTTAATTTCCAATATAAAAACGTTAAACTTGGTGACATTTATTCTAATATATCATAGAAGATTTCATGAAAAAATCATTTCAATCGGAGCTATATATAGTATATATCACATACAACCGATCGTTCAGATAGAAAGATTTTTGGCCATTATTCCCTTAATTTCCAATATAAAAACGTTAAACTTGGTGATATTTATTCTAATATATCATAGAAGTTTTCATGAAAAAATCATTTCGATCGGAGCTATATATAATATATATCCCATACAACCGATCGTTCAGATAGAAAGATTTTTAGCAATTTCTCCCTTAATTTCCAATATAAAAACGTTAAACCTGGTGATATATATTCTAATATATCATAGAAGATTTCATGAAAAAATCATTTCGATCGGAGCTATATATAATATATATCCCATTCAACCGATCGTTCAGATAGAAAGATTTTTAGTAATTTCTGCCTTAATTTCCAATATAAAAACGTTAAACTTGGTGATATTTATTCTAATATATCATAGAAGATTTCATGAAAAAATCATTTTGATCGGAGCTATATATAATATATATCCCATACAACCGATCGTTCAGATAGAAAGATTTTTAACAATTTCTGCCTTAATTTCCAATATAAAAACTTTAAACTTGGTGATATTTATTCTAATATATCATAGAAGATTTCATGAAAAAATCATTTTGATCGGAGCTATATATAATATATATCCCATACAACCGATCGTTCAGATAGAAAGATTTTTAGCAATTTCTCCCTTAATTTCCAATATAAAAACGTTAAACTTGGTGATATTTATTCTAATATATCATAGAAGATTTCATGAAAAATTCATTTCGATCGGAGCTATATATAATATATATCCCATACAACCGATCGTTCAGATAGAAAGATTTTTAGCCATTTCTCCCTTAATTTGCAATATAAAAACGTTAAACTTGGTGATATTTATTCTAATATATAATAGAAGATTTCATGAAAAAATCATTTCGATCGGAGCTATATATAATATATATTCCACACAAACGATCGTTCAGATAAGGGGTTTTTGCCATTTTTTATTTTATATTTATCTTAAAAATTGTTTAGGTATGTACATCTGTTCACTAAATATTTCCTATCTTATACATCCGATTATTTGGAGATTACGAACGGGATAAGATTATTGTTCAGCCCCATTCATGAAAGGTATGAAGTCTTCGGCTGTGCCGTCCTTACTTGTTTTTTATTTATTTTATTTTTCTGTACTTAATAATGTTAGCTCAATTAGATGACCTTGCCCCTCGTTGATCGCAAATATGTCAAAATCAGTTTTAATTTGCTGAATGAACGTTCGCAGCTAGCAATTGATACTGAGATAGTCAAGAATATTTGAAGTACCATTCGCCTACCACACCGAAGATCCTGGGTTCACGCCCCCGGAAAAGCAACATCAAAAAAAAACTTTAGAAAAAGTTTTTTTCAATTAGAAGACAATTTTTCTAAGCGGGGTCGCCCCCTCGACAGTGTTTGGCAAGCACGCCGAGTGTATTTCTGCCAAGAAAAGCTCTCAGTGAAAACTCATCTGCCTTGCAGATGCCGTTCGGAGTCGGCATAAAACAAGTAGGTCCCATTGCGCCAATTTGTAGGAAAAAAAATAGAAGCACGACGCAAATTGGAAGAGAAGCTCGGCCTCAGATCTTTTCAGAGGTTAAGGCGCCTTCCATTTTTTTTACTTCTAACGGAGTTTTAAGTTAAATTTCTTTTCTACTGCGAAGTAATATTTTGCAGGCACATATTTCGATAAAAATTAAGGTCATTTAGTTGTGTAAATCTTGTACGTATTTCTTGTTAGATACGATCGAGAACACTTTTCTTAACGCGAGAAATTTCACATTCTGCGCAAAGACCAACACCTCTTGCCGATTCTCCGGGCATTTTGAGGCGCCTTCTTACACATTTTACTATATCAATGTCCCATTTTACACAAAGAGACTTCGCTTTTTCTATTGCATCTTCACAGATAGTGTCCCGAATTTCGGATAGTTCAGTCGCTAATGATTGAAGATGCTTCTCTTCTCTTCTCTTCACTCCCCTTCTCTTCACTCCTCTTCTCTTCTCTTCTCTTCTCTTCTCTTCTCTTCACACGATCAATCCTTCTTAAGATTTCATACCAGAAATGAACTAATGTTATGAAATTAAAATTTAGTATAATTTGCAACAGAACTGTAGCTTCGCTTTTGGTGTCACTCTTGGTGTTAGTGTCCTCTGCTAATTGTTCTAAGTATTCTACTACATTCTCTAGCCCATCCAGGATAATGCTAACCGCTTGTATTCTGGCGCTCCATCGTTTTTCAGATTCATGTTTGACAGTTTTTGTTAAAGCATTTTTTAATAATTCCCAGCATAACGTTGAACGTGAGAAAAAAGATATATGCTTTCAAGTATTCCGCAACCTGTCGTGCTCCGGATATATGCGTGCATTTTTTAGTATAAAAACCTTTTTCCAGAAATCAGTTATAATAAAAAGTCAAATAATTCAGGAAGTTCTGCTTTGCGAACCATTTGGAACTCTCCAGTGAGTAGTGTCCGGGGCAATATGCCTTCCCCTCACTACGCCACTGCTCCTCATGGAACATGGGGGTGGGGAGGGAGGGATGGCCTGAAGGTTTAATGTGGCCACATAAATCGTCCCCGAGATGGTCGGGCCAGCACCCTAATGGTGCTGTGTTACCGGAGCGTACCGGATCTGTATCCGGCAAAGGACCAATCACATCGATAACACTCCCCAAAGCCTTCGGGGAGTAACCTTATCGTTACAACAACAACAACAACAGGGCAAGCGTAAGCAAATCAACGATATGGAGGGTTCTCCAAGAAGCTCAAAATATTTGACACCAATTATTGGAGACTGCTCCTTCGCCAAGAAACATATGAAAATGGACCGGTCTCAAGTAGGGAAGTTTAATTGCTTTTTTGAACTCATATTTATGTCTCGCCTTTTGTTTCAGGTTATATTTTCAGATGAAAGAAAATGGAACTTAGATGGCCTGGGAGAAAATAGAGATATTGTGGAGATTTTAAGGAGCCCCAAATTTTTTCAAAGAGGAATTTTGGAGTTGGGTCGTTAATGGTTTGGGGAACAGTTAGAGGCGACGCCGTACTAGAGATGCAGTTTGTGAGCTCAAAAATTAAGAGTTCACAATACTTCAATGCAGTCTTCGTACCATTTTAGGAACAAATAGCAAACGGTGGACTTTTCAGCAGGACAGTGCACCCATACATGTCAGTCGCGAGACAAAAAAATTGATTTCTGAAAATAGAGTTAATGTTTTGGATTGGCCAGCTTGTTTGCCCGATCGTTATCCCATGGAAAATATATTGGGACTATTAGCGCGTAGACTCTATCCCGAAAACCATTAATATAGCTCCACAAACGAACGGAAGTGTGTCATTGTGGATAAATGGGAGCACCTGGAGGATAATTTACTATTAAATTTAAAAAATTCTATGTATAATAGTTTTTAAATGTATTCAACAAAATTGAAATCTAATGAATTGAAGGTATCAATCAAAAAACTCGAATTTTAGACAATTCTTGAAATGTGCTATAGTTATGAAACTATTTCCTTGTAGCAGTGCTTCGCCCCATCCAATAGGTGTGACCGATCACAAATTGTCATCAATATCCTCTAACGGGAGTTCAAGGAAACTTGCTGTTTCAACAGGGGTGGACCATAATGAGAGGGGTGTTAAAGGCGTTGATTCCACATTACAATTAAAGAGATGGTTGGTGTCATGTGGGGAGACATTGCAAGCGGGGCATACATTTTGTATGTCGGGGTTGATTCTGGATAGGTAAGAGTTTAACCTGTTACAGTATGCAGATCAAAGTTGAGCTAGAGTAACACGTGTTTCCCTAGGGAGTGTGCGTTCCTCTTCTGCAAGTTTAGGGTATTGTTCTTTGAGTACATGATTCACCGGGCAATTCCTGGCATAGAGGTCCGACACCTGTTTCTGAAGTTTACTGAGGACCCTCTTGTGGTTTTTGGCTTCATACGGCTGTGTTCTCAGGTGCCGTATTTTCTCATAATTCTTACGGAGGTGACTCCTTAAGCCCCTGGGCGCAGTTGGCTCATCAATCAGATATCTATAGGGATTCCCAGGTTTCTGGGTATTCAACAGGAACTGTTTGGTTTGCATTTCATTTCTCTTCCTAATGGGGAGTATTCTCGCCTCATTATGTAGATGGTGTTCTGGGGACATAAGAAGACAACCCGTGGCGGTTCTGAGGGCAGTATTTTGGAAGGCCTGTAGCTTCTTCCAGTGAGTAGTCTTTAGGCTTGCCGACCATATCGGGGACGCGTAGCATGCAATCGGCTGGCCAATTGCTTTGTAGGTGGTAATGGGCGTTTCTTTATCTTTTCCCCAAGTACTTCCAGCAAGAGATTTGAAGATTTTGTTACGGCTCTAGATTTTCGGTACAATTGCGGCTGCATGCTCACCAAAATGTAGATCCTGATCAAACGTCACACCAAGATTCTGGGGTGTAAGACAGTAGGTAGCGTAGTGCCATTGACGTGGATCTTCAAAACTGTCGACATTTGGGATGGCCATGTTGTAAATAAGGTCGCCGACGAGTTAGTCGGTGATAATGTCAGATTTCGCGAGGTGAAAAAACTGGACAGATCAGGGAGGTAGCCGTTTATTTTGTTGCAAAGCTCATCGATCTATGGGCCTGGGCCTGTGGCCATTATTGTGCTGTCATCGGCGTAGGAAAGGATAGTAACTCCTTCTGGTGGCGAAGGTAGCTTTGATATGTAGAAGTTAAACAAAAGTGGGGATAGGACAGCACCCTGTGGCACCCTTGTTTAATTCTTCTTGGTTTACGAAAAGTTTCTTATCTGAACAATCGGTTGTGGGGGATATATACTATATATACGACCGATCTCATCAATTTTTTCAGACAACAATATGTGCAATATATGAAAGTATATGGTGAAGTTTGAAGCTTCAATCTGTTAAATTGAGGAAGATATGAAAAAATCCTCTTTTTCTGAAAAATCGGTTGTATGGAGGATATATGCTATAGTGGTCCGAACTGGCCGGTTCTGACAAATGTCTAATCGGACACCCAAATACACCCGCTCACCAAATTTGATTAAGATATCTCAAAAATTGAGGGACTAGTTTGCATACAAACAGACAGACGGACAGACGGACATGGCTAAATCAACTCAGCTCTCCATCCTGATTATTTCGGTATACTTAATGGTGGGTCTATCTATTTTCCTTTACGGACTTACAATTTTGGGTTTCGTGAAGAAATTAATATACCATTTCATTTTCATGAAAGTTATAATTATTATTTAGATACATTTCCTCATGGAAAAGAAAAACGAAAACATTTTAATAGAAATATATCAGCATTTTATTTATAACAACAATTCATTCCTTCTCATTACATCTTTTATAAAATAAAAAGCAGGAGTTCCAGGAGATAAATCTATATAAAACGGTGCAGACGAACCGATATAATTTGATGCCACAGCACAAAGTCCTCCCTCCACAACGCCCGGTGCTCCAGAATCTACTTCACTTGTTGCAGCATATCCAGAAATATGTGTTATTTCGTCATAGAAATAACAAGAAAAGAAGCTCCTTTCTGGTAGAATTTCGACAGTAGAACGGATTTCATTACTAAGTCGTGAACACCATCCACTAACATGCATTTCCATGCCCGGGTTTAATTTAGTTCCGCAAAGTTGTATTGTTCCTACTGTATCTCGGTTAAACGGGGGGAACACTTGAATTATACCTATATATACATCGTTCTCTCTCTTGTCTTCTTTACAAATAGTAATATAGCGAACTAGCCCTTGCTTCGTTTGAGATAAACTGTTTACACCAGCCTTAACTGCGGTGTACCCTTCTCTCTTCAGGCATTCTAAAGCTGTAATCACGTATTCGAAAGTGATCAATGATCCAACGCAAACATATTCAAAGTCTTTATATATTGCCACCACATGCGATTTATCCTTTGTATTCACAGAACTGCTACCTCCGCCGCGAAATTCCGCATTCGTGTAGGTGAAAGGGACGCTAAGCGCGAGCAACAAGAGCCCGAAATTATTTCTCAAATTCATTTTAAATTATAACTAGTTCAGACGTTTGTTAAATATTAAATAAATCAAGATAAGTTTTGTGGGCGTATTTATACATTATTGGACTGTGTGAATAAAAAACAAGTAGAAACTTCCAGACATCAGGAAATGGGCACAAAGAAAATATTTGGCTGTTTTCAAAAGAAAATTTCCTTGCGGTTGCTTTCTATATTTGCACAGCTTAATTGTGCTATTGAATTGAGAAAATCTATGTGATATAATGTTTGTATTTTTAATGAATAAACACAGAAAAGTACAAAAGGTACACTAATTAGTTTTATCTGTTTCCAAACTGCTAATATTCCTAGTTTATACCGCCACAAAACCAGAGTTGGGAGCAGTGCACCTTGTTTTGAGCAGCACCATTGTTCCAAGTTAAGTGGTCTGACATAATCAAGATCCTGTGTTAGGTGTTAATGAGACGGTAATTGTTTGTGGACTTAAGCGTCTTTTCTTCTTTCCCATATTCGTAAAATTTGGTGATTTCTATAGGCTCATTCCATTTCAAGACAATCGGTACGCGCAGGACATGATTTTTGATTTCGATAAATTTTAATAAGTTGTTCTTTGGTCAAAATAATGAACACGTGGTTTTTTTTTGCCTCAAAAAAATTTTTTTCCGATTTATCGGCAATTGAATTTCATAAAATGCAATCGGTGTTTTATTCACCTATTTTTTCAACAGTCAATAACTTTGTCAAAAATTAACTGATTCTCATGATTTTTTCTTTGAAACGTTCGTTATTACTTTTAATTTTATATAAATTTATAAACAATTGCATATAGTTAAAAAAAATTACTTTTTTATTATTTAGTAAAAATTTATGACTTTTTTTTAAATTAATGTTTCAAAAAAGCGGTTATTGTTTTTTGTTTAAGCTTTTTCTATATCGAGTGAGCAGTTTATGTTTCAACTTGGGTAAATATCCATTAGCAAAATCTCGTTGTTTTCGAAATATGAATTTTTGAATATTAAACTTTTTTTCGTCATATATTGATGCATTACATATCAGCATACAAGGCGATCAATGCCAAATGATTAAAATTAATTAAAATGTCACATTTATTATTGAAAACATTCATTTCTTATTATTTTTCAGAATTACAGTGATTTTTTACCAGGACATGGCAAAGGCTCTTGTGACGGTATTGGAGGTTTAGTGAAATATTTTGCCATATTCCGAAAAATAATAACAAACGAATGTTTTCAATAATAAATGTGATATTTTAATTAAGTTCAAGCATTTGGCATTGACCGCCTTGTATGCTGATATGTAATGCATCAATATATGACGAAAAAAAGTTTAATATTCAAAAATTTTGTTTTAAACTATATGCTATTTTTTATAAATTTATAGAGAAGTAAATGTCATAACGAACATTTTAAAGAAAAAATCATGAGAATCGGGTAATTTTTGACGAAGTTATTGACAGTTGCAGAAATAGGTGAATAAAAAATTGATTGTATTTTATCGAATTCAATTGACGATAAATCGGAAAAAAAATTTTTTTTGAGGCAAAAAAAAACCACGTGTTTCATTATTTTGACCAAAGAACAACATATTAAAATTTCATCGAAATCAAATCCGAGTGTCTTGAAATGGAATGAGCATATAATAATTTCACACAGAAGGTTAATGAAATAATTAGACAAGTTTTCCACACTAAAGCGCTTAATAAACCCAATGTTCCATACAAAATACAAATTCTTAATTATCTCATTATTGTTTTATTGAGTGCCCAATGGAGTCAAAAATCTAGACGGTTTTGTGGGCGTTATTTATACGTTAGTGGATTGTGTGAATAAAAAACAAGTAGAAAATTGTACGTATCAGGAAATGGGCACAAAGAAAATATTTGGCTGTATTCAAAAAAAAATGCCGTGGGATTTGTTTATATATTTGCACAGCTTAATTGTGCTATTGACTTGAGAAAGGCTATGTGATATAATGTTTGTATTTTTAATGAATATGCACAGAAAAGTACCAGAGGTACAGTAATTAGTTTTATCTGTTGCCAGATTGCTAATATGCCTAGTTTATACCGCCACAAAACCAGAGTTGGTAGCAGTGCACCTAGTTTTGCGCAGCAACATATCTCGAATTAACGTGGGCTGACTTCTTTCCCATAACGCGTGGTTTAAAATTAAATAAAACTTTGTGGTGAAATTAAAGCTAAACTATTTTTTGGTTATTTAAAATCTACACGTAAATATATTAATTTGCAAGTGTTCAAAAGTTTTTTGGTTCAGTATTTTTATACTCAGCGTGCTTTGCACACAGAGTATATTAACTTTGATTGGATAACGGTTGGTTGTGCAGGTATAAAGGAATCGAAATAGATATAGACTTCCATATAACAAAATCATCAGTATCGAAAAAAAATTTGATTGAGCCATGTACGTCCGTCCGTCTGTTTGTTAACACGATAACTTGAGTAAATTTTGAGGTATCTTGATGAAATTTGGTTTGTAAGTTCCTGGGTACTCATCTCAGATTTAAAATTAACCACGCCCACTTTTTCGATATCGAAAATTTCGAAAAACCGAAAAAGCGTCATTACCAAGACGGATAAAGCAATGAAACTTGGTAGGTGGGTTGAACTTATGACGCTGAACAGAAAATTAGTAAAACTTTGGACAATGGGCGTGGCGCCGCACACTTTTAAAAGAAGGTAATTATAAAGTTTTACAAGCTGTAATTTGGCAGTCTTTGAAGATATCATGATGAAATTTGGCAGGAACGTTACTACTATTACTATATATGTGCTAAATAAAAATTAGCAAAATGGGTTGAAGAACACGCCCACTTTAAAAAAAAATTGTAAGTCAAATTTTAACAAAAAATGTAATATAAGTAAATTATGACAACATTCAACTCCAGTAATGATATAATAAATAAAAAAGAAATAATAAAAAAAATTTCAAAAAATAAGCCGAACTTAGCCTTCCTTACTGGTTTTTATTGGTAAATTTAATAGCTGGTTTTTACTAAATTATGAGTTTTTTAAAGTGTGTTATTTTTGTGCTAGAAATATATAAAACCGTGAAAAGAAAAGCCTGCCAAAAGTTTGGACCACGTTGTACCACAATAATTTTTAAATTTCTACAATAATTCAATATTATTACATATAACTCAAATGATTCTTCATCCCCGTAGGTCACTGTTTTGATATAATAACGATAACAAAGAGGAAGTTGTATGAGGTGTGGGTTGCAGAACGTGGCAAAAAGCAAAAGGATAAAGCCGTTTTAGATCACGTGTGTACTATTTTAAGTTTGCTCTATAGTTAGAATTTTTTTATCAAATCTTCGTATGAGATAGATTCAAGTGAATTACACTAAAGAGAATTTTCTCGCAAAGTTTGCTTCATGGCTTGAAGAAGCTATGGATTTTCCAGAGCAGCCAATTCCGAAATACCCAGGTAGGCCGAGGAAAAGCTTCAATGATCTCTCCCATTCAGCGAAACGAAAGAGGGTAGCACATTTGGTATGTACTTATACTTACGCAGAGCTTGCTTTTGTTACCAAAATGAGCTTAAATGCTTCTGGACTGGGAGATGTTGCAAACGTGGTTAAAGAAGTTACTGAATCTTTACCTGTAAAGGCTAACGAACTAAAAAAAAATATTATTAACCCTTTAGCTGATCAATCCAGGTAATATACAGGCGAAGAAGCATTGTTCCATATACGCGCATTTATCAAAGTATTCTTTTATGCTAGTGCAACAAGGGGCCAAAGAAAAGAATGCAAATATCTACCAACCGTACAAAACACTCATCTTAGCCAAAAAAAAGTGCTATCCAGAGTGAATTCTGCAAGCGGAAAGTAGTGTTTTAGAGCGAAACATAGACCAGGTAAAGCAAGGTCTAACTCTCTTAGTTAAATGGTGATGTGACGAAACTTCTGATGACTATGCATATAATCAATGATTTGAAGATGAAAATCGAGACTTTAGTGACAGAAGTTTGTACGTTATTTGCTTGGTTCCACTTCAGCTAAGAGCAAAGGAAGGCAACGCAATCATTTGGAACAATGACAAACCATCTTCTACCCGACTTTGTCGCCCTATAAAGCTTTTATTTGAAAGCGAAACATATGAAATTATTAACAGAACTCATGCAAATGCAAGAAAAAATGACATGAAAGTAACCATGATAGATGGAAAGACGTTTATTAGTGTCGTTAGTGATACATCAGTACAGACATGTCCAATCTGCAAAGCAACACCTAAAAAATGAATAACTTAAATAAAGTTTTCAAAAATCGTGCCGATGAATCATACTACCAATATGGTTTGTCAACTTTGCATTCGTACATACGACGTATATTACGTTTCGTCTCAAAGTAAAAGTGTGGCGAGTTACTTCTAAGGAACATAAGAAATATTTAAAACGAAAAACGTTAGATTAAAAAAAAATAAGAATTGCTTCATCTAATTGTAGATATGCCAAAACACGGCTGCTAGTCGTTTTTTTGAGCAGTATACCTTAGCTGCTGAAGCAACTGGCATTGATGAAGAACTTATCCGTCGATTTGGCATAATACTGAATTGTATGTCTAGTGGGTTTGAAATTTCGTATGATAAGTTCGAAAAGTACTGCAAAGAGACAGCTCATCAACCTTTATGGATGGTATCCTATGCCATCTAACGTGCACAGAATATTAATTCATGCAGCAGAAATTATAAAATCTTGTCCGTTACCAATCGGCATGATGTCGGAAGAAGCTTTAGAGGTTCGCAATAAAGATATTCGTAGGTATCAAGAATTTAATACAAGAAAAAGTTCACCCTGTAATACAATTGAGACTTAATACACACGTTATTATTTACTTAGGATCAAATTATAACATTTTTATCAAAATCTCGTAAACGAGAATTCGAAAGCGTAATTGATACAAACGAAGAAATGCGTTCGCTCCTTCAAGAGCCTTATATTGTGTGTTGACTTCATTTTAAATACATAATTGCTATACTTAACTTTTGCGTTGATTGCTTGTTTTTATTATGTCACAAGGGGGGAGTGGTCCTATATTAATTCCAACAAAGTTTGATATATATCCAGAGAAATTATATTAACATACAAACTTACTTTGAAAGAAATTTATTCCCTTTTTGTGGAATTAATTGATCGCCTCTAGATTACACACAAGTAAGATCTAAACAGTTTTAAGTGTACATTTTAAAACTCACAGTTACTGAATAGGGCCTCAGGTATTTGATCCAGAATAGCTGCATTTATACCATTGACGTCTTTATTTTCCCAGCTAAAATTGCTCTATCGCTGAGCCAATCATAGTTTTTGTAATGTTGAACTATGTTTGAAAATACACTGTGTATCAATCCCTCTTTAGACTGTGCAAAATGCAGAAATTGTTAGGCAATGTAATCATTCCTGTTGGATCGACAGACATTTGGCTATTTCCGATTTTCAGTAATTGCTGTGAAAATTCAGCTGATGACGTATCGTTTTGTAGTTGAACACGTACGTTTGTAGTAAGTGTAAACGTGTTTACATGTCTCCATAAATACGACTATTTTAAACATGTATTGATTTCATCTGCAGCAGCGGGTTGTGGGATCACAGGTAATGTTTGTCTGAAATCTCCAGCCAATAAAATCATTTCACCTCAAAAGACTGTTTGGCTTCCTCGTAGATCTTTCAAAGTTCTATCAAGTGCTTCCAATGATTTCTGTGTGCCATAGTACACTCGTCCCATACTTACATACTTTAACAACTTTTGCCATTCCAGGTGATTTCCAAATATTACATGTTGGTGTTTCATTTACCTGCATATTCAAAGGCAACTTCAATGCAGAATGTGCTGTGCGACCGCCTTCCAGTAATGTAGCCGCAATTTCGGAAGAAGCGAGTGCCAATGCAACGTTATTATCTGATCGAATTTTTGCTAATATCAATGAAATCAAAAAGATCCTGCCTGTTCCCCCAGAAGCATACAAGAAAAACAATCCACCAGTTCCATGGCTAACATTATTCATGATTGTATCATAAACATTTTGCGGCTGGTCATTCAATTTCATTAAATTTGATGTTACAAATGTGTTTAGTTCATTACAATCATAATGGTATTCACGCTCCAGTTCTCGATTGAACATATCATGCATTGGACGATTTGCTGCTGGCATGCCCAATTGTACTAACGATTTGTTTGGCATCGACAAACAAATGTCGTCAATACTTATCAATGCTTCATTGTAAATTTCCAATATGAATTCCAACTAATAATTTGCAGTATTTCGCCGCATTTGATTTAAAATATCATCTGCCATATAATCTTTGAAATTATTCCATAATGTTCGTATTTGATGTGAACTGGCTATTACAGCTGAAACGGCAAGCGTATCTTCCCAATGCTTATCAATTGTATCATCAAGTTATCATCCTCCAACAAATTTAATTGTTAACATGCTTAACGATATGTAGCGCACAATTCACCATTAATTTTTCTTAAAGCTTGGAATGATGTTGGGCCACGAACATTAATTAACAACGAACGCAAGTAAAACCACTCAGCATTATTTGGATGAACTGCATAAATGCGTCCTTATGCATCCGTTGAGAACACATTAGGATGACCTTGAACTGGTTTTCCTTGTCTTCGCCTTCGTTTTCCTGGATTTATTAATATTGTGGCACTTCTGCATAAAGCAATGTTCGTGCAAAATCGTCCGATTGACATAAATGAAAAAAGGCAGTAAAAGTTGTAGACGGTGCACTTGTTGCTCTAAGCGCTGCATTTTCAGGAGAAAAATAAACGCGTTGGCCATTTTCAAGGTTAACCGCTAAATAAACGACTGTTGGATGTCTTTCGTGTCTTGGGAATGAAAAAATTCGCCATATCGCTTCGTTACTGCTTATATAACGCCCCATTTGATATTCTTTAATCTCGTCATTGTCATTTTGGACTGCCATATCGCTTCCTTTATTTACATATTTGCATATGTATTTAATTGATTTAACGGAATTACAGTAATCCACGTTAATATGCGCTTTGAATGTTTTGGACAACAATGGACAAATGGAACAATCCAACGATTGTCAACTTCAACATTTCGATTTCCCATCTTAATTATCGTTGATTTACCATTGTCATCAGTGGATCGACGACGATATGTCGGATATCCATCGTCACCTGTGACTGTATTCGAAATTAATGCTCGTGGGTATCGCTTCGAACATTTTCCATCAATCATGCACGGAGAGTTCACATTCAATGCACCGCAAGGTCCATGTATCATATTTTTTGTGAAGACTTCGAACAAATCTGGATCAATCGTTTGATCCGGTATTTCAGCTGATATCACACTATCAATTTGATCCGGTGTAATTTTATCAACCACCAAATCAAAATGTGTGCGTGCGGTAATCCCCGCTTTTGCCATTCAACGGAATACATATAACAATGCACCTCTCCAAACACTCTATGTTTGACAATAGGGTCCAAAAGTGATTTTAGTTTTAGTTTGAAAATACGTGCAGTTATGTCGTGTCGATCAATTGAGGATTGGCCAGGAAACAAATGGTCTTTGATTTCACTCCATTGCGGATTACATGTAAAAGTAATAAACAGATCCGGCCGTCCATAAGCGGGAACATACGCCATGGCATCCTGTGCATATTCATGCATGTGTCGCGGGCTAGCAGTATATGTTGCTGGTAATATGATCATTCTACCGATGTCATTCTATTTCCATCGTTATTCACTGCATCCCGTAAGTGAATGTATTCCTCGGACCGTAACTTAGTCTGGTTGAATTTGAAATAGTTTAAGCGCTCGGTCTCAATTTTTGCATACATATCCACGACAAATTGGTGGAACAATCTTCTGCATTTCATAATGTGAGATTCTTCATTTTCACGAATTATTAATCGATATGAATAATAATTCATAGCGCTAACTTTTTAAAAAAATCACATTTGTGAGATTATTATTATCATATGTGAATATTTTTGATGCGTAAGCATCTTTCCTCACGGTATGACGGAATTTGAATATAAGATGTAAGTGTAAGATGTAAGGTATGGGTGGGTATGGGTATGTATATGTAGGATGGTATGGATATGGGATTCTTCATTGGCACGAATCATTAATCGATATGATAATTGTAGGGTGTAAGATGTAGGATGTAAGATGTAAGATGTGTGGTGTATGATGTAAGATGTAAAATGTAAGATGTACGATGTAAGACGTAAGATGTAAGATGTACGATGTAAGGTATTGGTTGGTATGGGTATGTATATGGAGGATGGTATGGATGTGGGGGATGTAAGATGTAGGGTGTAAGAAGTATGATGAAAGATGTAAGATGTGTGATGCATGATGTAAGATGTGAAATGTAAGATGTAAGATGTACGATGTAAGATGTAAGATGTAAGATGTGAGATGTAAAATATAGGGTATGGATGGGTACGGGTAATAATGTCTGCAACGATTTTGTTATCGATTCGATAGCGATAACGATTTCGATAGTGATAACGTTTTGGGCAATATCTCGAGACCCTAGTCACCCAGAATATGATAATTACCCTCTGCTAAAGAACTCATAAACAGCTTTCATTTGATATCCATATTGTATAAACACATTCTAGGGGTATCTGGGTCCACGTTTTG
>JARSSU010037916.1:0-39872 GCA_029619165.1 Eurosta solidaginis
AACAATGCAAATAATACGCGAAAATTATTTCGGTCTCTAATGGTTCACTTTTTTCACAAGAAAGTTGATTTTACTGTGTTTTTATGCACCAATTTTCAAACTAAAAACACAATTTTCATGTGTCAGAAAAAATAAAGAAAAAACGGCCGAATGTCAAAAAAACCTATCGAAATACAAACTGGCTCGTTTGTTTTTAATGAACTAGATTGTATTTTCCTTGAATTTCGTTAGTTTTTTTGAAATATAGTTTACACACTTACACCAGTACTGAAACGTATTAGGCGGGAGTGCGACAAAAAATTGGAGATAAATACAAGAAAAAGTACACGAAATAATGTAGTCTCATATGGTATAATAATAATAATACCCAACGGATTAATACCCTCCAAATCCCGCCCACCGCCGCGAGGGGGGCATCCGCATGACGCGCGGATTTGTTTTTGCTTTTGCCGAGTTGTTGATAGGCGGAGGTTTGTTAAGCGTTGAGGTCTAAAACTGCTCAGCTACAGAATAAAAATCATCAGCTGAGTATTATAAATAACAGTTAGAAATTATGCATATACTACATTGTTAAGTAAGTGAACTTTTTAGTACGTAAATTTTTATTTTTTTTATTTATTTTTGTTACGAGTTAAGATAGATAGGACAGTTTTCTTTATGGTAAAAAGTGAATCCGTTATATCAAATAAACTAGAATGAGTGTTGAAATCATGACACAAACACCGAAAAGGTTCATTTAGTTCGAAATTAGTTCTACACTGCCTCAAAAGAAGAGGTTTGTAATGTCTTGACACTCGTGATGGAACGTTAAAGTTTACTTCGTTTAAGAGAATTGGGCGAGAAATCAACCCATTCAGTAGTTTAGTCGTAAATATTACGCCTAGCATTTCTCTACGACTTGCAAGTGTTGGAAGATTGATAAGCTTTAGTCGACTATATAAGGGGGAAGATTATACGCAGAGTCCCACTGAAAATTGCTTAAAGAGAAAAGTAGAAATTGCTTTGGTACTGATTCAAGTCTATCTGCATGAACTCGATATTTAGGATTCCAGACTATTAATCCGTATTCTAATATTGGTCTAACTAAGTGTGAAAAGTGCTTTAGTTACATAAGGGTCACTAAATTCTTTAGACCACCGTTTCACGAATGAACAACACCTCTAGCCTTATTGACAGTACCACTAATATGAAGGTTGAAACTAAGTTTAGTATCTATCGTGACTCCCCAGTCCACAAAATAGTTTACTGATAGAAAACAAAAATTATTATTACATAAGAGGCTGCTGGCAAAGATCTTCGAGAGAGACACAAGATTTACATTTATTGAGGTTAAGCGGCATTGAATTCACATTGCACCAGGTACTAGGCAGTTTAAATCCGCTTGAATCAAGGGACGTTCTTCGATAGACGCATAAGACCAAAAAGTTTTACATCATCGGCATACATTAGGATTTTGGAATATTTTATTGTGCTCAAATATCACTAATAATAGCAGAACAGAATTGGACCTAGATGACTGCCCTGTGGGGACGCCAGAGGGAACATCAATGACATTAGAAACGTATTTTTAAAAATAACTTTTTGCGTTCGACCGCAGAGATACGACGAGATCCACTGGGTGAGACCAGGTTGGAAACCAAGCCGATTAAGCTTGTAGATAAGCAAGGAGTGGGATACTTTGTCCAATGCTTTACTGAAATCATCGGTGTGAAGATTTCCCTAAATCCATTACAAACATGAGTTGTGAATTCAAGTAGATTAGTAATGGTAAATTTGTCTTTACAGAATCCATGTTGCTGTTCTACAATCAAAGTAGAAATGGAAAAAGTTAGCTGGTTGGTAATTATAGTTCAAACCACTTTGGAATGGCCGACAACTTTGCAATTCCTAGATAGTTTTCTACACACAACCTACTGCCACTTTTTGGAGGCGTGTGAGAAAAGATTCCATCCAAGAAGAGGGAAAAATTCCACGTTTTAGGGACAGGTTGAAAAATCAGTTAGGGGTTGATAAATATATTCAGCGCATTTTTTAAGAAAGCAAGTGGGAATTAAATCAGGACCGTACTTGTAAGATTCCTTCAAGACGTTAAATATGAAAAAACTTCATGAGAAAATATTGCTGGAATATTAACTGTGTTTAGTGAGTTAAGTTGAAATGAATATTCGTTTGAAAAAGAGTTAAGTTCAGTGGAATAGTTGGACTTGAAAATTGTGCAAAGAAATTAGCAATACCTTAGTCGTCGCTAGACAATCTTCCTGGTATTTTAAAGCAGACGGAAACCCTTTAACACTTCGTTTAGAGTTCACGAAACCATAGAAGGCTTTCGGAATGCAAGTTATTTTCTTTATCATCTTGCAGATGTATGTATTATAGCACTTTTTGTTTAATTCAAAATATTTATGACGCAAAATAGAATACTGCAAGTAATCGGAGTAAGAGCCCGACCTTTTGAATAATTTGAAGAAGCGCGATTTTCTGTTTTTTAAGGACCTCAGCTCTTTAGTGAACCATATTTGGACTGGTTCGGTAGACACACGTTTTCGCTTAGGTACGTGTTTTTTCCAAAATACCGTACGTGTTTTCCAAAAAAAAATAATAATTTCACTCTGGAGAGAAAGTCAATAGAGATGAGTTTCGCAGGAATGAAATTTAGCGTATCACACGATTTTCTATACATATGGTTGCGTTTGCAAAGAAAACATTATCTGAAAATATAATTGAATACTTGCTTTTTATGCATACAATTTTTGAATAAATACACTTATATGTAATAACCAATATAAAGGGGCATAAACGGCAGCATTAAAAACCAATATAATTGAAAAATTTATGTTCCAAATTTTGCTAACGTAAGCTGGGAGCAGTGGAGGATTAAAACGCGTCTTTTCCAACCTCCTTAAAATAATGACTAAGACTCATCCATGTGTTACGCTAGTCAATATTCTGATCGGAATTGAGCAATTAATTATAATAATGAAAGATGCTGCTTCCGCTAGTGTTGCGAAAATGTTTTCTGTATCACCCCGGGAAAAATGTTTGGATATTCTGGTCAATGGTGTTACGCCAAAGAGGATAAATATATAAAAGACGTCAGTTTGACGTCAGTACAGGTGGTGTTATCCCATCAGCTGATTGCTTCTTCTTCGCTAGATAATGGTTAGGAGACCCATCTAGCGGCTGTGGTTAAACAACTAGCTACAGCAACAGGGTGTACCGAAAAGCGGAGACACAACGCTCTGATGGCCATAGGGTATAACATATAGCTGAATCAGTTGCGATGAATTGTGGACACACATAGAATACATAGAATTAGTGTAGAGGGTGAAACAAAGACACATATTTCAGTTACATCTAGGTGTATTTAAAGTTTGTCGCTTAGCAGTCCATATAAAGTTTAAGCGTAAACGGATATACGCGTGTTAAAAAACACGGCTATTGTTGCATTTGCATGTTAAAAATCTATCCGCATCTGGTCGACGCGTCATTGGAACGTTACTAATATATATATACCATGGCGGAACCATACAAGGTGGCGGCACGGTGACATACCTACAAACATAAAAGTTCCGTGTACTTTGTTTTTGTAAATCGATGTATTTATATCAAAATCAGCTGTCAACGTTCGCCCACTTTGTATAGTTCCGCCATGCTTCTTACTGTATAACAGTCATATGTACTATGATGTGATGTTTAAGATATTAATTGGGATATGTTATTTAAAAACACTTGTATGTGACCTTTATATTTTTCACATCACTTAGCTCCCACGAAGCCACGATTGTTGAGGCTAAGTATCGCTTTACAAATAGTTTCCACTTTGCATCACGGAGTATATTGGTTTATGCCTTTGTTTCGAAGATGTCGAAAACGCCAGGAAGAAGAAACGGCCATGATTGTGACGAGAAGTTAACTCCTGTGAGATGTAAGTAAATACATACATATTACGAAATTTAGCTATATATCATATGCATCCACTTGAAAAAAGTTCTTGATAGCCCACGAGTGAAATCAAACTCCAACGATGTTAACTTTTCTGCAATCACAGCTCGTTTAGAGGTGATTATTCCGCTCTTACAGAGTAATTACACCAAGTGGCAGTTGGCTCAAAAAAGAGCACAACAATTTGTACATCAATAGAGGGCAATCAAAGTGGGTGCATTACAAAATAGAGATCCTAAAACAAGTACACTTTATCCGAAGGACCTAAGACCGTATGTAGATAAACTCATTGTGATAGTGTCCATCTTCGAAGATATAACCAAAAGTGCGTTTGATTCATTGTGGCAGTTGAAAGCATTAGGCAAATTGGCCGGTGTAGCAGATATAGTTTTCTATCGCTCATGGCAAATATCTCAATACATCAACTTTTTAGACGAATTGAGCGCTAGTTATAATCAAGAAACAAAGGTGAAGCAATATGTTGCACGTAAGTCTATTTTTAAATCATACTTTTGAAAGAATTTAATTGCGTTAAAATTTTAGGTGAATTGCCGCATTGTTTGAGTAGAGCAGATTTAATCCGATGTACCACTGCATGGGAATATCCACAATTTGTTGACGAATGGACATCACTCTCGTTCTTGTTCCTGAATGAAGAAGACAGATGCCGAAACAAAACATAAAAAAAAATTCCAAGGAAACTAGCAGTCAGTACCTCAAACGTTAAAAAGACATTTACGTTAATTAATTTATTAAGATTATATCGTGACGCCTCAACAAATGCAGAGATCATAGGTCTGTAGATGTACTATATTTGTTACTCTAGTTTCTAATCATTTTCGGAAGGTAGACGGTGACCAATGCACCAACAGCTGCCATTGTGCAAATTAACGCCCAAACACCCACAGAAGTGTATGAATATTTCTTATTGATTTTTGCAACTTTTGACAGAGTATTTTTATCATCTATTAGCTGCAAAGGCAAAATAAAATTTTTGAAAACATATTGCACAATTATATTAAAATGCGCATATTACCTTGATAAATCTTCTACTTCTTTATCGATTCGGTGGTGACCGTTTTTAGCTCTGTTTAAAGCTTCTACTACAAAACGACTGGCAAACTTTTTTTCTCCCACTACTATATCTTCCGGTGGCATAATTTTCAATTTATAATTGGCTGCGGATAAGGCAGATCGCATATTTTCCAAATGGTCAATAGCATTGTCCACGATTTCACGATTGTACATTTCCGCTTCGGGCATATCACAAATGCTAAAAATAATATTTATTTTTTTGCTTTCCTTTTTATATGGCAATCTTACATTACTTTTTATAGGTAGGATCCTGATTGGGCAACTCTGCAAAGAAGTTCATTAAATCCTCACGTTCTTTTGCATTCTTGAAACCTATTAATTCCAGGTCCAAATTAGCGAGGGAAGCCAATCGCGATATGATATTTCCTCTGCCAATAGTTTCTCTATGCACTCGCCGGAGTTATCACCATGTGATGATAGTAGTGTAGTAAGAGCTTCCCGATTGCATCTTCTTTCGCCGCTGGAACGTACCCAAGATTTACGCTGGAGCCGTGCAAAGCACTATCCCGATCATGAGTCAGCTACGTTTTTGGAAATCAGTATTTGCATCAATCGCACTGCGGGCACATTAAGTGCAGAAGGCACCCGTGTGCTAGCATCTTGCATATTTTTTATCTTTTTAGTACCAATAATTCTCAAAACGTTTTATAGTTTTTCAGCCTTTACTTAGATATTTTTAGAAGCTCAGTTGTTTACTATATAGTTTGGCAGCTTATTTTGAGGTTATGTTACGAATAGAGTGGAAGGCAGTGGACTAGGCCATTGTGAATGACATATAAAGAAGGAATGGTGTTCGGAGTTTTTTCAAAGTTAAAAAAAATGATAAAAGCTTTAATATAATAAAAATATTCTTTTAATAACAAAAAAAGCTTTATATATTCTATAAACATAAATTCGTAGGATTATCTCACTTTAAATTTGAGTTAATAATCTAAAGCTTTTTTTGAAACTGAGTCGAGCACCAGAGCTGTAAAAGTGTGCAATCATTTGAAATTTTAAATCATTGATTTAAGAATGCTGTTTATTCATTCTTTCATTCCTTGTTCAGGAATGTGGCTTAAAAGTCAACCCATTCTTCATTCAGTAGTGCGGGAAAAAAATGCACTATTGAACTCTTTCGAAGAAAGAATAATATAATTGAATGAAACACAAACATTTTTCAACACAGAATAAGCATTCAAATTAATGCAACCTTTGCTAAGTGTGCACACACTTTTCTAGTACCAATCATTATGAAAAATGTACAAGCACAAAACCCGCTCAAATATCACATGGTTGCATTTAATTAAAGCTATTTCAAAATATCAACACAAAATTTAGTTATTGACAGTGATGACCAGTTTTTTCGTTATTAAATGGTAATAAAGCACAAATTAAGATAAGAATTAAGATAAGACCACGCCCCCATTGTGACATAATAAAAACAAGCAATAGACGCAAAAATATTGTATTCAAAAAACTTTGCACGAAAATTCTCTTTGGTGTAATTCACTGGAATCCATCTCATACGAAGCTTTGATAAAAAAATCTAGCTTTACTGCAGCATTCATCATACAATCCCTCGTCCTAGTAAAGCTGGAGTCATTGGTGCCGTATGTCGTATCGCTGTATCCGTATCCCTAACGTAATCAGCTTTTTATCGTTACGACGGTAAACCAAAACCCAATGGTTGGCTAAGATACGGTTTACGACCTTCCCTCTCTGAAACCTAAAGAGTACACACGTGTCTAAACGGCTTTATCCTTTTGCTTTTGGCCACGTTCTGCAACCCACACCTCAAACAGTTTCCCTCCTTGTTATCGTCCATTACATCAAAACGAGGACCTACGGGGGTAAAGAATCAGCTTCTGTAAATTGCACTATTTAGCGCGTCGTCAACAACACAGTTTGACTGCAGATTATGCAACGGAGAACAATAATTATAAGAAATGATAATTACCGTTATATATTGTGGGCATATTAAAAACAAACTGCATTCAATTTAAAAAAAATTTGATTTGAAAATTTTTACTTTTTCGCGTCTAAACCAAGTAAGAATGCGACTGTGCGTCCTGGTTTTACTCAAATATATGTGTATCTTATATATCGTTAGCTTAATGCGAAAATCTGCTAAGTCAACTTTTACGAATTTTACAGGAGACGAATGCTAATAATAATTTTCTATTTAATTTTGATTATATATTTAAACTTAATTTTTTAAAAGATATTTTTGATAACTGAAAATATTTAAATTTTTTGATAATAAATAATAAATAATATAATAAGAATAAATTTAAAATATAACAAGTAGATAACTCTACACCCAGCAGCTCTTTTATGACTTAGTACAATTTCCGGCCGCCACGACCACATTTTTACTTTTTTAATTTGCTGAACGCGTTAACAAAAAATAAATAAAATTTCGAAATGTGGAATTTCGAACTTCGAAAGCCGATATCTATTCTTTGGAGGCTAACTTCGAGAAACGGATATAGTACTTTGTCTACTTAAGCCTCAATCTCTACAAAAAGCCGGCTGTTGCACAGTGTAACTGATGCCAATTTGATATGGATAAGTAAAAATATGGTTATGACTACAGCGTTAGGGTTAAGACAACTGCCACATACTTTATGCACAAACTAAATGCTAAATGTCTTAATGGTTGTCAAGAGAGTAAAGACTTGGGTGTAATTTTTGACTCCAACTCTCTTCTTCTAGTCACATTGACTTCGCTGTTTCAAAATTTATTGCAATGGTTGAGTTCGGTAAACGTAACACCAGTGACCTTAAGGACCCTATGACATTGAAGGCACTTTATATATCCTTGGTTATTGTTGTTGGTGTAGCAGTGCTTCGACCCACCCAATAGGTGCGACCGACCACAAATTGTCATCAAAGGATATATAACCCCATATATCCTTGGTCAGAAGTGGTCTTGAATATTATTTATTTATTTATTTATCAGTCTACAAATTAAACAATTATACAGACCAAATATACCGACACTTAAATCTCAGATGTAATACACGATATAAACAACATAAGCAGTCATCAATTTTAAAGTAATATTTAAACAGTATTGAATTAAACGCTTGACAATTTCAATTAAAAACTTAGAAGTAAGCAAAAGATAAAATGTTGAAAATGTGTTAAAATGTACTCATGAAGGAGCTAGTAAATAATAATTTATGAAATTGACAATAAAGCAAATTAATAGTAGATAAAATATATACAGAATAGAATTTATACAGAGTAAATTTGCATTGCATACATAAAAAATAATGATCACAACGCAATTTTGCAAACAAGTTTCAAGTAACTGGTACTTCAAATTTGAAACAGAGGGTTGAACAGTATATCACGGTTTAGCGTTCTTTGCTTCATTTCGAATTACAAATTTAATGTAGTTAAAAGTATTTTTTAATACCAAGAAACGAGTCGCAGACGTCTAAATTTTTACAGTGTTTATTAAAATCACGACATAAGCAGTGAAGTGGTTCGTGCATTTCATAATTCGACCTGCATGTAGCTACAAAAATTGATTGAAAATGTCTAGATGGCCTAATAGGAACGTTAAACTTAATTTCACCAAGCAAAAATGGACTATTTATTGACCCTCTTATTAATTTAACAATAAATAAGACACCAGCATCTCCCTGCGGCTCTGCAATGTAGGTAGCTGTATTAGTTTTAACCGGCTGCAATAGGGGGGAAGATTTTTAGAAGGATCCCATGGTAAGTGTTTTAAAGCGAAAAGCAAAAATTGTTTCTGGACCGATTCCAGCTTGTCAGAATGAACCTGATAACGCGGATTCCAAATTATTGAAGCATATTCCAAAGTAGGTCTGACCAATGTGGTAAAAAGAGTTTTTGTAACGTATGGGTCATTAAATTCTTTAGACCAACGTTTTAACGAAAGCCGAAGTACCTTTCGCGCTATTCACGCAAGATTCAATATGAAGTTTAAAATCGAGTTTTGGGTCCATTGTAACGCCTAAATCAATAAAATTAGTAACTTGCTTGATTACATATTCGCCAATAACATAATCATGGGATTGGAAGGACTTCCTTGTAAAACACATGAACTTACATTTAGGTAGGTTTAGTGACATGGCGTTTACATTACACCAGTCACCAAGACTATTCAGATCAGCCTGAAGACATGCCCTATCCACGGGTGAGCGGATAGGCATTACAAGTTTGACATCATCAGCGTACATCAACGGCTTACAGCTCTTCAAAACACGAGGAAGGTCATTAATGAACAACAGGAACAAACCGGACCAAGATGGCTGTCTTGGGGAACACCAGAAGTTACGTTTATGAACCGAGACCAACAATTATTAAATATAACTGTAAGCCTGGCAGATAAAGCCAAATTTTTAGGCGTAGTTTTAGACAAAAAGCTGAACTGGAAGGACAACGTTATCCAGCGACAAAAGAAGCGTACATTGCATTATATACGTGTAAAAGAGCCTTGGCAAAAATGGGACTCACCCCCAACATATGCAGATGGATTTATACCGCGATTATCAGACCCCATACTGCTGTATGGGGTTGTCGTATGGTGGCCAGCCTTGAGCAAGGCGTCAAACCTAAACTTGTTGGTAAGTCCACAGATCCAGCATGATAGCATAAGCGGGCTCTAAGAACAACGCCTAGCAAGCTCTTCAGGTCATTCTGACATCTTTCCACTGGATCTGCTGGTCATCGAGCAGCGGCAACGTCAGCCCTGCGTCTAAGGGAGTTGTCGTGCTGGAACAACAGTACCACAGGACACTCAAGTATACTAAACAATACAGTTTTCTCCCTCCTAGCACGGATCGCTGTGCGACCACAACAGTTGCGGAAACCAACTTTAAGATAAACATACCCAGCAGGGATGACTGGACGGAGTCGGACAAGTGCCTTGCTATGGGCAACAGCATTTCCATATACACGGACGGCTCCAAGCTAAACGGAGAGTTGGGGGTGGAGTATACTCAGGGACCTTGACCTCCAGCTCTCATTCAGACTACCCGACCACTGCAGTGTATTCCAGGCAGAAGTTGCAGCCATAATGGAAGCCGCAGCTAGGATAGGGACATACATTGTCGGCAAAGAAATTTTTATCTTCAGCGACAGCCAAGCTGCCATAAAATCTCTGGGCTCCCACTCGTTCAATTCTGAACTAGCACTAAACTGTCGCCGATCTCTTCAAGAGATGGCTCAACAGAACCGTGTACACCTCACATGGGTCCCTGGACATAGGGATATCGAGGGAAACTGTATTGCAGATGAACTCGCTAGGCAGGGTACAACCAAGCAGGTTCTTCCTGGACAAGAACGCTTAGGTATGCCCCTGTCCACATGCAAGCTAATGCTAAAAGAGCACATCACCTTCAAGCCGACGAAAGATGGCTACAAACACCGGGATGTCGAACGTCGAAAGAAACCTGGCCTAAATGGGATCCTAAAAGGTCCCGTCACGTTTACAACCTAAGAAGGGATACAATTTCCACACTTGTAGGGGCACTAACGGTCATTGCCTCATAGGTAGGCATGCAGAAAGGCTTAGAGCGCCTTATCGTCGTTGCTGTAGGAGTTGTAAAGAAGATGAGGAGGAGGAAACGGTGGTTCACCTCATTTGCAACTGCCCAGCGCTAAGCGGAGCACGGCAGCGCTTTCTGGGAGCTCCATTTCTTGATACTATGAGTCAGGTTGTGGAGCATGACGTCAAGGACCTGGTAGATTTCATCAGGTCCTCAAAATGGTTCGAAGAGGAGAGGTAACGGTGTTTTTCGTGGTATCACAACGGGCCTAGTACTACTGGCCTAAGTGTGGCCCTCGGGCATCCACCCCAACCTAACCTAACCTAACTGTTTGTTTTCTTTCCTCACATAAAGAAACCCAAGATAGAAGCAAAGGAGAAATCCTAACCGATCAAGTTTGAATAAAAGTATAGAATGAGAAACTTATCAGATGCCTTACTAAAATCAGTATAAATAACATCAACTTCACAATTAGTCTTAAAACTTTTGGATACAAAGGTTGTAAACTCGAGCAGGTTGGACACCGTTGATTTACCCTTGCAAAAGCCGTGTTGTGAAAAGTCAATTAATGAAGATACTCTAAAGGCAATCTGTTTTGTGATAATCAATTCAAATAGCTTAGGAATAGTGTTGGGTTTGGCTATTCCTCTATAATTTATAACCCACGTTCTGCTTCCATTTTTATGCAGTGGTATAATGAATGATTCTTTCCACTTCTTGGGGAATACCCCTTGCTTCAGGGACGCATTAAACAAACAGGTTAGAGGTCGATATAAGTATCGAGCACAAAATTTCAGCACTACCGACGGAATATGATCCGGACCACTAGAGTAAGAAATTTTTAGATTTTCCAGATGAGTTAAAACATCATCAGTACATATATATGGGACTGCCTGGGAATCCAGAGGAGACAATCTGAAAGGATAATTCGATGGCGGGTAATCATAGGTGTTTGAATAATTAGATTCGAAGAAATCCGCAAACATGTTAGCAATTTCGAAGCTATCGTTGGAAATCTGATCATTTAGCTTCATTGTAGAAGGAAACCCTTTTATCTTCCTTTTTGAATTAACGAAGCTGTAAAACGACTTAGGATTGACAAAAATTTGGCATTTAATCCTACTGATATAGTTCTTGTAACAAATTCCGTTCAATGTGTTATATTTGTGACGTAAAATTGAGTAGGCCGCATAGTCAGTCATTGATCCAGAAAGTTTGTAACGTTTGAATGAACGCGTCTTCTGGTTTTTCAGGCGTTTCATTCTTTAGTGCTCCAAGCCGATGATGATATAGCAGTGGTTTCTGACGTAGGTATGCATTTTTTAAATATTCCGTATAATACATTATTAAAATGGGATATACTGTCATCAATTTCCCCATCGTACTCAGGCCAATTTATTCTCGATACTTCGAGTATTACTTTAGACCAATTGGCTTTTCTAAACAGAAATCGGTGAGGGGTCTACGCACTACGTTGGAGGAACGCTCAGAAAAATTGTAAGATTCCATAAACATCGCGAGAGCAGGATGATACACATCTTCAGGCAGGGCAAGGGGGTCGCATCGATTTACAAAACAATTTGAATCGTCTGAGAAAATTAAATCCAAGCATTTACCGAATTTATTCTGAATGTTGTTAACTTGAAAAAGTCCAACATCAGCAAACTCGTTTAGGAAATCATAGTCGATAGCACGAGAAGAAGTAGGGACTAGCTTCCCATCGATAAGACTCCATGACACACATTGACCAATAATATGGAATCATTTCTATGAATCTAACTCCTATAAATTGAGAGTTCAAAAATTTTTAACAAAAATTGCTTTACGTATGCTTCACTGGCCAGACGGCCACCCATCATATACCAGCAGGCGCAAATTGCTTGGTCTTTAGGCTTTGCATGACAGAAGAACTTTTAACTCACTCATGCTTGCCTATAATGTAATAAACTTTAGCACAAATTGCTCTGATTTATCTAATTTGTTCGTTCCATATATTCCAATGCGTGATCTTCGGCATAATAGATTATTTATCGAAATAACTCATAAAACGAATTATGCTATGAATGAACCTATAACTAGGACTATACATCTAGCAAAGCGATTCAGTAGCGTTATGAATTTTAATAACAGCTTATATAAGCTTAAGCTTGAATTGGTTTTCTACTTTTAACTAGTCTGTAAGAAAGCATGTAGTTATCGACATGTAAGAATTGAAGTAGATTATAGTCAGCGCAAAGCATTTATCATACACCAAAAGCATGTCTCAATTGGGTGAATCCAATTTCAAGGGGCTGTGTAGCCCAACCTTCTCAAGGGGTTGCCAGCGATATATATAGCTTCTCCAACCCAATTGTCAACGTCACCTATCCGTGGCGAAGCCTGTCTTTATCGTTAATACAACAACAACAACAGAGCATGTACTTTTAGACTGAATAAATTAAATAAATAAATAAAATGCGCGCACAAAGAAGTGACTAGTAATTCAGATTGATATTATTGACAGGTTGACTTAACGGCCAATTAATGGTGACTTATAACCATAAAGCCATAACCAAATAAAACAGCTGATCGAACCTACCTGGTGGAAATCAATGTAATCGATTATGGTGCCATACCATAACGCTAACGCCATACCATACCATAGCCAACCAATTGGTTTTTGGTTTCTCGCCATATCCATAACCTAAAAATATTTGAGTTGGTGAATTTAATAACTTTTTGTGGATTTTATTCATTGTTTTGGATACGTTAAGACTAAGAGACTTATTTGTTGTGGAATATGTTTGTAATTTAATGCGTTTTTCTTCATTTTTATGAAATTTTCACAATTTTTAGGTTAAGGCACCATTAATCGATCACATTGGAGATGGTTATGGATATGGGTATGGTTATAACTATGGTGTTATGAAGTTTAATTTGGCCGCTAAGCATATATGACACTATTTTATTTTTGCTTGGATTCCAAGCTAAAAAATCTGACGAAACTTTATCGGAACTACAAAACAAAAACAATTTCTATCATGAAAAAGCGAGACCACTATTCCCCCAAAATTAGTGAGTTTGACATGTTTTTGTATATCATTCATTATCTTTTATTGCAAAATAGTATTAGTACAATAAGATCTAGGATCTTTTATAGTACAACAAAAGATAAATCGCAATGTAAAAAAGAACAAAAGTAATAACAGAGGGTTATGTAAGTTAAGTTATCATATTAAACATAGAGAGTATCTTAATTTACTAGTATCTAAAATAAACAAATAATTAAATTTAATAACAAAACATTGTTTACAATCATACATATTGATGGCAAAAACTCAAGAAGTATAATGGTTTCAACTAAAATGAGCATAAAGAACATTTTTAAAGTTGCTTTTATTTAGACTACTACGAATGGATACTGGAATAGAGTTCCATAGGCGAATAGCATTGACAAAGAATAGCCGTCCAGATGTTAGATAGTTATAAGTTGGTACTATTAAGTCGCTGAACGAGCAGACCTGGGGAATATTAGCTTATCATATAGGTAACTAGGCTCCTTATACATGATAAGTTGACAAAGGAAAATGCTGTTTCTAGCTTTCAGATATTCGAAGATTTCACAGCCCATTAAACGCGCTCTCCAGCTGGATATATGATCAAATCTAGCTAGCCGAATACATACCTTGTAACATGATTAAATGCTACATCAATTTTATGAGCAGACTGGGAGCTCAGTTTACTGTACACTAGCTCAGAGTAGCAAATGATTGGCATATTCAATTGAATTGCAAGTTTTCTTCTAACATTGACCGGAGTATAAATAGCAGACATTCGTAAGTTTCTTAAGATATTGTATACTTTCTTAACCACCGAATTTGCATGATCATCACAGGACAGCGTCGTGTTAATAACAAAACCAAGATTAGTCACTTTTGAAATGAGTTTGAGACATTTACTGGCAACGCGCAAGGGCGGAATACTTGAGAAACTTATTCGTTTTTTAGATATAGGCAACACGTATGATTTCTCACTGTTCATGCATAAGTCATTTTTCCTAGCCCATTCAAATATGGATGTTAAGTCATTATTCAATCTTGAGCATAAATCATTTGTCCCCTCATGATTTCCCGACAAATATAGTTGGACATCATCAGCATATGCATGCATATGAGCATGCTGGCATGCATTAAATATGTCATTAGTAAAAATACTAAAAAGTAGTGGACCCAAGATAGAGCCTTGCGGTACCCCTGCCAATAGTGGTTTTAGACCTGAAGTTTCGGAGCCGACTTTGAAAAGCTGGGATCTACCCGTCAGATAACTTCGCATGAGCCGCACTGCAGGGTCATCAAAACCAAAACAATTTTTTAATTTTAAGCACAGCAGGTCATGGTTCACAGAGTCGAAGGCTTTTGAGAAGTCAAGTAGGCATAATAAAGTCAACTGGTTTTTGTCAAAGGGTGCCCTGATGTCGTCTAAAATTTTTATGATAGCCGTGGAGCAACTGTGCTTGCATCGGAAGTCTTACTGGAATGGTGATAGCAGACTATGTTTGCTAACATGGCCTTGAATTTGTTCCGACAACAATATCTCAAAGACTTTCGAGAGTGCTGGCAAAATGCTGATAGGCCGAAAGTCACTAGGACAATCTGCAAACTTAGTTTTTGCAATGGGTATAACCGTGGCAACCTTCCACATATCAGGGAAACAGGAGGTAGTAATACTGTGGTTGATAATATGCGTCAATGTAGGAAGAATGTACGGGGCAATTATTTTAAAAAATTTGAGCGGTATATTGTCCTGACCGATTGCGTTGGACCTTATTTTATTTATGCATCTCGCCACATCAAGTTCCGAAACAGCTGTAAACTCAAATACTTGACAAACAGGAACCACATAGAAGGGAGGGGTTGGGAAACAGGTATTAAGAGAAGACGGGTTAGCTTGGCTCACAAAAGCTGCATTAAGATCTTCAGGATTAAGGGAACAGACAGAACTCTCACTCACATGTACACGAAGTTTTTTCAGATTACGCCACAAAAGATGATTAGGCAACGATATATTCAACATTGTACTCTAGTATTTGCATTTTTCTCCCCTAATATAGGCTGTGGTCTCATTTCGTGTAAGTTTGTATGCACGTCAATTTGCGTCGCTTCGGTTTTTCTTCCAGAGGGAATAAAGCTTATTGCGCTTGATAATCATACCACGGACGGATCTATTAGACCAAGGGCAAGAGGAAGATCTGCTGCTATATACCCGAGATGGAACGTTAGTTGTATAGAGGTATAAAATAATTTCATTTAAAAATCTCAGCTTTTCATGCACCGAACTCAAGCTCCAACAAGCAGACCAATTTATGCTGGAGATGTCTCCAAGAAGGTTATTTACGTCCAGTCGTCGATAATCTGGTGAAATGGATGGTCTAGCTACTGCACTGTGGTTATCGAGCACTACATCAAATAAACAGAAAATTAGATCATGGTCTGAGATAAAGGATAATTGAGCAACCTTTAAGACTTTAGACGTATCGGACACAATGAAATAGTCAAGAAGGCTGGGGCAGCAGTTCTGTCCATACCTTGTTGGTACGAACACATTAACCACTTCAAGACCAACACTTGGAACATCGTCTAACAAACGGCAGGTATACGGGTCACTACATAAGAGATTAACATTAAAATCTCCGCAGATAATTATATCAGTGTAAAAAATTGAAATTTTGTTAAAAATTAAAATTTTTTAAATTATTTGTTTTTTAAATTATAAAATTTAGTATTTAAAATTTTATAGTAAATTTAAAAATTTTGAAATTTTATTTATAAATTTTGTTTGATTTTTGTTGATTATTTAATGTAATTTTTATATAATATATTTTATTATTTATTCGACCGAGGACAATATTGTAAAATATTCCTTCACGTTACACCATTTATTAGGGTTATAGACGCACGAAAAAAGGAATTTGGACATTGAACTAGACACTTCAACTAGCAAGTTCTCAGTGACGCCAACAGCTATACTTGATATGATTCTCGACTTGAGATGTTTTTTACAATACTGTAACGAATTTACTGCTAATCCTCTTATTTGCAATCCTCTGCTAAGTTCGAATCACTAAACTGTTGAATAAATAACTCCAATTTGTAATAATGCAAAATGGCCTTTATTAAAGTACTTCACAATAACACTCAAACTGTGCAACGAGTAGCTTGCTTAATAACCAAACTGATTGTAACTCAATGAAACTCTACTATTCAAAATAATACTGCTATTGCTCGCTAGATATCGTCTTAATCGAAACTGCTTGACAACTCAAATCAAACTGAATTACAGCGCCTCTACATCTGTCTCCTTTTATACTCTTTGGTTTCCTAGTTCGCATCTTCTAGACGCTTCCAGAATCTACTAGTCCAGTAGCTCTCAAACTTCTCAGTTGTAACTACAATTGCACAATTTTATAGTTTTTCTCATTGCATACTTATAGGAGTATCTCAGATATATGCACGTATTTGTGCATTGACTCTCTGCTGCTCGTACACGTACATGGTACATATATGTAGACGCAGTTATTGTTTCGTTTATGTAGATACATGATGATTGAATTATTTATGTGTATTCACGTCACTGCTTAGCATCGCTTAGAGCTGGCAGCACTCCTTAGTTTTGCTAATATTCGTAACACTGCCCTCCACCTAAGTCTGATCGTCCCGATCAGACAAATCTCTCGATCTAAACGCTGCTAGCATCGCCAAATGTACCACTCTTCTACTCCGTGGTTTCTCAATGCTTTGTATGCGGTAGATGGTATCACTGATCTTCTTCGCAACCTTGTACGGGCCTTCCCAACTGCACCGAAATTTGGATGGAACACCTTTCCCGCCAAGAAACTTTTCGAATTATTGTTCTCATGGTACCTGTGTTTCATTGTACCACTCAATACCCTGGTTCGTTCCTTCACACTCTGTTGTTTGGCCGATGAACTACTTCGTAGAGCTTGCGCTGGACGGATTTGCTTTGCATAATCAGTATCGTTCCCACGTTTCCCCACAGTAGTGCGCTCTGGCTTGAAGCTACCCTCGCATTCTTTCTCGGAATTTCGTTGCTTCATTTTCCTGCGTCTTTTAGGTTTTGTCAATGCCAGTGTTTCTCTCGCAGGTACTTTTGATTTTGATTTATTTGGCCCATTCGATCTATCAACCTTTGCCTTTGACTTTCGTGGTCTTTGTCGAGTCTTTTCCACCAGTACCCGATTACTGCTGAACCCTTTTTCCAAACTAAAGTTAAGTGGTATGTCCTGGTTCTTATAGCGCATAATTTTTCTCCGCATATCGATCCTGATGTCATGGTCAACCAAGAAGTCCACTCCCAATATGACTTCATCAACGATCTCCGTCACAACGAATTTGTGTAGAACCATGACTTTTCCAATTAATACCTCACATATCACTTCGCCTTGGACTTGATTATACTCGTCTGTGACCGTACGCAACCTTGCTCCAGGTAATGACTTTACTCTCCTGTAGACCAAATCAGATCGAATCAAGGAATGAGATGCCCCCGTATCTACAGTCAGTACACGTTCCTTACCATCCACATTCCCTCTGATGGTAAGACTGCTTGATTTCCTTCCAATCTGCGACACAGATATCACAGGACATTCAATAGCCGGGGCAAGTTTTCGTTCTTTACATCCGACACGCTCTTGCTCATTTCCGCCAGCTTTGCGTTTACGGCCACCCACATTGTTGGAACTATTAGGACCAAGATCGCAATGACGTGCAATGTGACCTGGGTTGCCGCACTTGAAACATTTAATAACTCCAGCATTCTTCTGTTGAGATCCCTTCAGTGCTTCCAAAATTGTGTCTACCCACTCTGGCCTTTCTACTTCCACACAGCGTGCTTTGAAAACTGGCTTACACAGAAGCGACGCTGTTTCCTGAATCAGAGCATGCGATACAGTTTCAGCAAATGTTAGTTTTGGATTCGCATATGTAGCCCGCTCGTTTCCACATCTCGTATGCCATTTATAAAGCTCTGAATTTTTACCCTTTCAGTGTATTCCACGGGTGCGTCCGCATTTGCAAGATGAGCCAATCTTTCAATATCTGAAGCAAACTCCTGCAATGTCTCATTTGCTTTTTGGTAGCGCTTTTGCAACTCAATTTGGAATATCTGTTTTCTATGCTCGCTTCCATAACGTCGTTCTACAGCAGCCATCAATGCTTCATAATTGTTCCGCTCTCCTTCGGGAATCGTCTGTAGGACTTCCGCTGCTGGCCCCTTCAATGCCACGAACAGTGCAGAAACTTTATCTTCCGCATTCCAGTTGTTCACTGCTGCGGTCTTCTCAAACTGTAGCTTGAAGACCTGGAAAGGAACAGAACCGTCAAAAGATGAGAGTTTTTACCTTCGTATTACTTGCTGAAGCAGCCGGCCGATTAAGTTGCAATTCCTGTATACGACCTCTCAACGCATCCACCTCTGCCTCGAATTTTTCTTCAAACTGCATTATTTTCTCGTCCATACGCGCTTCGAGTTTTGATGATATACGCGCCTCTTGTTCTTTCAGTTGTGTTTCCATCTTTGATGTAATCTGTGTCGACATTTCTGAAATACGTGTCTCATGTGATTCCAGCTGATGTATTCTGCTCTTCCAATTGTGATGTTATACGAGTTTCCTGCGATTCCAGTTGGGATATCATATACGTCTTCTGTTCTTCTATCTTCGATGTTATTCGTGTCTCTTGGGATTCCATCTGTGATGACATATACGTTTTCTGTTCTTCCATTTGTGATGTTACTTGCGACGCCATTTCTGAAATGTGTACCTCCTGTGATTCTAGTTGGGATGATATTTGCGACGAAATTGATGTTACTGTCGATGTTTGAGCAGCTATTCCAGCCAATATCATGTTCAAGCCTGTGCTCGTAACTGTCTGCGATGTTTCGTTTTTCTCTTAAATTTTTGTTGTTGTCTCGTCCCCATCAAGATAAAAGACATACTCGTCCACATTAATTCCTTCTGCTTCCATTGCCTCTCGCAGCCGTGCCTGAAGTTCGAGTTTAACGCCGCTTGTATTCAATCCACGGCTCTCCAACTCCTTCTTCAGTTGCTGGATCTTCAATTCACTGAACTTTGTCATGTCCTTGTTGTCCTCCGGAATTTATTCAACAATTCCTCTTCTGACACCAATTGTAACGAATTTACTGCAAATCCTCTTATTTGCAATCCTCTGCTAAGTTCGAATCACTAAACTGTTGAATAAATAACTCCAATTTGTAATAATGCAAAATGGTCTTTATTAAAGTATTCACAATAACACTCAAACTGTGCAACGAATAGCTTGCTTAATAACCACACTGATTGATAGCTCAATGAAACTCTACTATTCAAAATAATACTGCTATTGCTCGCTAGATATCGTCTTAATCGAAACTGATTGACAACTCAAATCAAACTGAATTACAGCGCCTCTACATCTGTCGCCTTTTATACTCTTTGGTTTCCTCGTTCGCATCTTCTAGACGCTTCCAGAATCTACTAGTCCAGTAGCTCTCAAACTTCTCAGCTGTAACTACAATTGCACAATTTTATAGTTTTTCTCATTGCATACTTATAGGAGTATCTTAGATATATGCATGTATTTGTGCATTGACTCTCTGCTGCTCGTACACGTACATGGTACATATATGTAGACGCAGTTATTGTTTCGTTTATGTAGATACATGATGATTGAATTATTGATGTGCATTCACGTCACTGCTTAGATCAGCTTAGAGCTGGCAGCACTCCTTAGTTTTGCTAATATTCGTAACACTATGCTTGGTACGACTTTACAACAACTAAGGCATGACGTAGCTGAATGCGTTTATAACCATTTCAACTATCGTAGGAGTGCGGGTTCAACTCCCACTCCCGGGAGAAAAGTCTTTGAAGAGATTTACAAGGTATAATCGAAACAGCTGTCGCCTTGTCCGTCCTGATGTCACGTTGTTTAAATTTTTCCCAAATTATTAAATAAATTATAAAATTTAAAAATTGCTTCAAATAAATGTTTTCATACATTTAAAAAAAAAGCAATACGGGCAATCCCCGATTATTAAATCAAAAGAATTTTTATTATTACATTAACACTTTTAACAATAAAAAGCAATGCAAATAACACGCCAAAAATTATTTCGGTCTCTAATGGTTCACTTTTTTCACAAGAAATTTGATTTTAATTGTGTTTTTATGCACCAAATTTTCAAACTAAAAACAAAATTTTCATGTGTCAGAAAAAAATAAAGAAAAAACGGCCGAATATCAAAAAACATATCGAAATACAAACTGGCTCGTTTGTTTTACAAAGAGGATAAATATAATACGAGCCGTCACTCGTTATTTTTTAGGCATTTACTCGATGTCGCTACTTTTTTTGGGCGAGATGTTTATAAATGTCTTCTATACATTTTCATGGGGTATTTGTGTTTATTATTATCTATCCTCTTTGTTATTATATCTATCCTCTTTGGTTTTTAATGAACTAGACAAAGAGGATAGATATAATAAGAGCCGTCACTCGTTATTTTTTAGGCCTTTACTCGATGTAAACTGTGCGGTAGTCGCTACTTTTCTTTTATGAGGGACATTTTTGAATTGCCTTCCATTTATCCATGCGGTGTTGTCACTTTATGCAAACGTGTTTTTTGGAAAGAGAATTAAATAATAAATTAAATACAGTCGGAAAAATAAACACAAGTACCCTATGAAAATGTATAGAAGGCATTTATAAACATCTCGCCCAAAAAAAGTAGCGACTACCTCGACCTTTGGTTCAAAGAGGATAAATATAATAAGAGCCGTCACTCGTTATTTTTTATGCATTTACTCGATGTAAACTGTGAGGTAGTCGCTACTTTTGTTTTATGAGGGACATTTTTGAACTGCCTTCCATTTATCCACGCGGTGTTGTCACTTTATGCAAACGTGTTTTTTGGAAAGAGAATTAAATAATAAATTAAATACAGTCGGTTCAAAGAGGATAAATATAATAAGAGCAGTTACTCGTTATTTTTTAGGCATTTACTCGATGTAAGCTGTGAGGTAGTCGCTACTTTTGTTTTATGAGGGACATTTTTGAATTGCCTTCCATTTATCCATGCGGTGTTGTCACTTTATGCAAACGTGTTTTTTGGAAAGAGAATTAAATAATAATTAAATACAGTCGGAAAAATAAACACAAATACCCTATGAAAATGTATAGAAGACATTTATAAACATCTCGCCCAAAAAAAAAGTAGCGACTACCTCACAGTTTACATCGAGTAAATACCTAAAAAATAACGAGTGACGGCTCTTATTATATTTATCCTCTTTGGTAATACGCCTATATCACTTCTACTGAAAGTTGCAGTCTGTCAAACATTACAGTACAGATATACAACGAGAGAAGGAGACAAAATCTCAAGGATGTCGTTATCATCAACTGAGTGTGCATTCTCTCAGCATTCTTTTAAAAATTTGTGATTTTGTGGTTGCATATTATAAATCTCCATTCCTGAATGGCTTAAAATACTTTAACTCAAAGCTAAAGTGTGTGTGTTATTGAATGGTAAAATATAATTCAATATAGAGTGTGAATGTAAGAACCATTCCCAATCTTTAAAGCTGGAGACATTGGTGCTTTATCGGTAACCGTATCGGTAACCTTTTAACAGCTGATTCGACCAATCTTATGAGAATCAATGCAATCGATTATTGGTGCCGCTAAGGTCGTAACCGTATCGTAGCCAACCAATTGGGTTTTGGTTACCGTCGTAACGATAAACAGCTGATTACGTTAGGGATACGGATACAGCGATACGACATAAGCTGGAGTCATTGGTGCCGTATGTCGTATCGCTGTATCCGTATCCCTAACGTAATCAGCTGTTTATCGTTACGACGGTAAACCAAAACCCAATTGGTTGGCTGCGATACGGTTACGACCTTAGCGGCACCAATAATCGATTGCATTGATTCTCATAAGTTTGGTCGAATCAGCTGTTAAAAGGTTACCGATACGGTTACCGATAAAGCACCAATGTCTCCAGCTATACGGCACCAATGACTCCAGCTTAATGAATGTAAACTTGAAATGAATGCACACTTTTTTTCCATTCAGTACTAAATACTTTTTCCCCAAGGTTATTTTTTGTATACTTTCATTGCCATCAGGTATGTTAAATCAATTTAGGAGTTGGGTGCAACAAAGGCGTAAAATTGGTCAATAGCAAAAATAGCCCCTTCTAATTATTCAAGTAGTTTAATATTTAAGAATTCATGAGCTTAACGCCGGCCTATAATTATTGAATTGTTTAAGAGCAACTGAAAAGAAAGAAGCAATACTGGTATATTGCGACGGTACCATTTCGAAAACAAATAAACAAGTAGTTAATTATAAACCAGGAAAGTCTTAAATCATTGTCATGGTGTTCGAACATAAGACATACAAGAAATAGTACTTCATAGCAGATTTTGTATACTTCGTAATTGGGTTGATTTTTTTAATTAATCGTGTGAGATCAAAAAATGTTAGGCTCTTGTGAGTTGATTGGTTTCCTTTTTAGGTAAATCTCGCGGATAACTCGCTTACATAAAACTATAGGGCTCTTGATAATATAAAGTATTCAAAAGGCATGAAAATATAGTCGAATTTGGCTGAAACTTCGCAAAGACAATCTATTGCTTTCTTGCTATATGTCAAAATGTTACTACTTATTTTGCTATTGTTGTAAAATGGATTTTGTAAATGAACACATTGTGCATTGACCAAATAGAGTAAGGTGTGGATATTTTTTGTCGATAATGTAACAAAAACAGATATTTGAGTTTAAGTCATTTAAATACATCAAAGTGCATAGGTCCATCGGCGATTTCGTTGGACCTTCATAATTCCGAGAATTTCGATAAACATATGTCTATTTCCATGGCATCGTCCTACGGTGATTTAGGCTTTTTCTATTCACCTGATTCACCTTCCCCGTTTTCCTTCATCTGTGCCACAAAAAAAATGATCCATTGGGAGAAACTCTTATTGACTGGCTCCATCGGACTACAGTTTTTTTACAGCTGATATTTTAATAGTGTTTGACGGAATATAAATATAGGACCCTAGTGGTTGAGAATAGTCTCTCTGCCTATTTGTACGGCATTGGTAAAATATTGAAATTATTTTGGTTGAATTCTATCTTACTTGAGCAGATTTGTATTCAAAGTTAATTTCCTTGCTATCAAAAAAGCTACAACTACCTATAGAGCCTAATTTAAATGGCTGTAATTACAAACTATTGTGTTTAGAAGAATATTTTTCTTAGAAAATAGGATATTGCTATTGCAATTAACTCACAAACCAGTATAGATACAGTATTTGACCATATACCGTTTGGAAGAATATATGGAGGAACTTAAGAGCTTTTATAATGTATTGCCTTTTCTTCAATTGTTTAATCACCAATTGAGGACGTGCAAATGTAGGCTAGTACTTTTTAATGCAAGCCTTTTATATGGCACATTGGCAACACTCATTTAGAACGATGACAATTTTCGGAACAGAGATGTTGAAATATTTGTAATTTCCTTTTTTTGTTATTAAATTTTTAGGATAATTTCAATATGAATACTTTTCCAGTTAACTGCTTCGTACTTTATTGTCATTTAAATATGGAAAAAAACTGGTCATCACGGAAAATAATTAATTTTTGTGGTGATATTTTGAAGTGGCTTTAATTAAATGCAACCATGTGCTATTTGAGCGGGTTTTGTGCATGTACGACATTTTTCATAATTGATTGGTACTAGAAAAGTGTGTGGACAGTCACCAAAGGCTGCATTCATTTGAATGCTTATTCTGTGTTGAAAAATGTTTGTGCATAGTACAGGTCTACAGGTCTACAAGTAGGATATGTAGTAGCACGCACATACACAGCCACGCTCACCTGATAAAATGTTTGTTCTTGTTAGTTTTTTTTGTGGATGCTATTTGGAACTGTTGTACTTCTTAGGTCCAAGAAAAGTGTAGTTGCTGGTAACGAAAACCACATAAAATTTGTATCGTAAAATTACAAAGAAATGCCCTTATTTACTTTCAAATGAGACTTAATTACATCCCTCTTTAAAATCCATATGTTTTGGACAATTTCAATTAACAAATTGTGATACTTTATTACCGGGGACGATTGCTAAAACACGACCAAAACCGTCGGGGGAGGTATTAATAGACGCGTTTTTGCCTCGCTTCCAATAATTCGAATACTTTTTCGCCTTTGGACTATTGATAACAGGACAAAACGCGTTTTTTCATTTCTCTTTCCACAGTTTTGGACGGGTTAGTGCAGTCGACCTCGGTTTCAAACTGTTTTTCGCGGAGAACTTTTTAACGGGTAGAAAACTTAGCAACCGTGTTTGTATTCTTAATACTGGAATAAGTACGCGTCCTCAGATATCCCAATTCAAGACTTTTGTATAATTTTCTGTAGGACCCATATAGGTGCACTACATTTTCATACTAAATTCGTTCAAAAAATCACAGCAACCCATATCTGATATTCCGCTCCTTTTTTGTTTACCTGCGTCGCTTCCAACGACAGCAACCCCGGTAATTTTGACACTTCGTTCAGTGTCAAACGCATGTTCCACGCAGGTTCACTGAGTTCCACAATAGTTTGACACTGACCGAAGTGTCAAACTGCAATGTGTTGGAAAGAGAAAGGAATTGCTTCCTTCTCATACATATCATACTTGTAAGCCTGTACTATGATGTTTGTGTTTCATTCAATTACTTCATTCATTGTGAATGATGACAAAGTGTGATCTCTTATCTGTCAACTGCCTGACAGGGTGTACAATATGGCTACTTTTCAGCGTTTTGACAGGCTGTTCAATATGGCGGCGCCTATCTTCAGCGGGTGATAGATAGAGATACAGAATGAGACAGCGATAGTCAAATACGAATCAGGTGATCCAATCACTTTGGAATTTTGACGCTTATGCAGAAGAGATCACACTTTGTCATCATTCACAATGACTTCATTCTTTCTTCGAATGAGTTAAGGAGTGCACTCCTTTTTTTCCACTACTGAATGAAGAATGGGTTGACTTTTAAGCCACATTCCTTAGCAAAGAATGAATGAATGAAGAGAAAGCATTCTTAAATCAATGATTCAAAATATCAAATGATTGCACACTTTTACAGCTCTGTTCCATAGGCGGGTTCCGATAGAAATATAATATTTCAACAAACCGTCTATCACCGATATACTCAATTGCAAAAATTATTTTTCTAAGCATGAATTCAGACGAGCTTTGACGGATGAGGCATATTGCAACTTCAAGACGCACGCGCAGGGATTCGAGGAACATATCTCTTCATTCCGAGATGCTAATGGCACCCTTCTGGTTCAATCTGGCCGGAAAACAGGATTTTTTGGTATGATCGTTGCTTTAAGAAATATATTTCCACTATTTGAGAGCTTAAAAATTTTGGCATAACATATCTTTCAACTTATAAGCTTTCACAAGACTTCCTGGGAACCTCTTTTGGTGCAGTTAGGGCTAGAGGGGGTTTCAAGAACAATTCCCACGCAGTTCAATTTAAAAGTGCATATAGACGACTCTTAGTAAGGCACGGGTTAAGTGCGATTGAAAGTGTGAATTGTACCTTCGACGGCGTATCCATTCTAGAGGCGTCATCAGCGTCTACTAGTATTCTTAAAAAAATAGCGAGGTAATAGATTTCGTGTTAGCAAATGTTTATGTTAATGTGATGTGGGGATTGTCTATATATGTGGACAATGTTGTTCGTTATATTGCTGGCTATGAAGGTACAAAAGAAAATAAAATGTTCCACATGTCAAGGGCAATTGATAGGTGAAGAAATGCCTGTACTTTCAGCGCACAAAAATAAAGGTCCGTTTGTCGCACCATCTGTGGACATATGTAATGTTTGTATAGTTTCAGAGAAACCTTTAAGACAAGTTCTCAAGGCATGCCCAATTGGAAATGCAAAATTAAGTTTTATAAATAAAATTTTTCAAAATACATGCATTCTCCAATAGTGTCATAGACGACCACATAGCCATCGAAAATTTATTTAGCAATGACATCTTTAATAAACACCGGACACAGCTGTGTAAGGAAGTAATAAGTTTTTATTTCGATATTCGTTTGTATTTTGAAACGAAAAAAGGACTGACGAAAAAGAGTATGTTAGAAAAAAATTTACAAAACTGATATTATTTCAACACCAATAGCAGCCAGCCCAGTACTCATATTTTGTTTACTTTATCAAAAATTTACTTCATTAAAAAACTCAAGATAAGTAAAATTTTGAAAACGTTTATATATCGTTTGTTCAAGCTAGTTCACTTTAAATTATTTTTAAAAACGTTTCATCCAACGTTGTTTGGATGTATGTATAAGTATATTTTTATACATGTATATTTGAATTCTTTTCACTTCAAAAATATGAATTCTTCGCCTTGTTTTTTTTTACTATTATGTAAATGTACTTTGTATTGCTGCAGCCCATGTTTAAATAGTAAATACATGAGACCTTGTATTGTATTTGTTGGCCTTTTCATTGTTTAATCGACTAAACTGAGATTTTATAACAATTAGTATGCAGAAGTTAGGTAAAGGGGATAATGACCCGTTGGTACCCCTTTAATACTTTTTTACACACGCTACTATAATTCACTAACACTAACAAAGCCCGCGCATGCGCAGAACATACATTTGCACAGTTTCAGCAAATAATGATTGACAGAAAATTTGCAGATTAGGGAGATAGGATGGTATTGATATAGAAGTATTATATATATGATTCACACGCAAAGTTTTCGACTCAGTTTCAAAAAAAAACTTTAGATTATTTAGCTCAAATTTTAAAGTGAGATAACCCTTACGAATTTATCTATATAGAATATATAAGGCGTTTTTGTTGTTATTAAAACAGTATTTTTATTTATATTAAAGATTTTATCATATTTTTTTAACTTTGAAAAACTCCCAACACCATTCCTTCATTATACCTCTTTAAAAAACGCGAGTACTCCATAAATAATGTAAGGAATACTCCTTTGGGAGTATAGGAGTGTTCCAAAACTAATCTGTGTTCATACAAAAAATGTGCTCCAATTAAAGCTGGAGACATTGGTGCTTTATCGGTAATCGTATCGGTAACCTTATAACAGCTGATTCGACCAATCTTATGAGAATCAATGCAATCGATTATTGGTGCCGCTAAGGTCGTAACCGTATCGTAGCCAACCAATTGGGTTTTGGTTTACCGTCGTAACGATAAACAGCTGATTACGTTAGGGATACGACTACAGCGATACGACAAACGGCACCAATGACTCCAGCTTAACATTGCGATGTCCTAGGAGAGGAGTAGGTGATCCCACTCTCGCTTTGTTTGTGAGTATTCCATAGAGTACATACGTGAGAGTACTTTCCAAAGTACTTTCACTATTGTACTCTATGGAGCACCCACAGAGGATCATATGCCAAAGTACTAAAGAGGAATTGTGTCGGAAAGGATTATCGGAGTGAATTTAATTTAAAATGAAAGTAAATGTAGAGGGGCAATACAACTTTTATATTTTATACTACGAATATTCTTATGTTATTTAGAATTTGCGTGAGTAAAGAAACTAATATTTCTCTATACTATAGTATCCCTGCAAAAATTGTTGGATTACGTGTTCCATTTTCTTCATGTTGGAGTACTCTAACAATACTCCTTTGCATTGCGTTTGCGGACCACCATCAGCCGATCATTGCTCGTTTTTAACGACAGTGATCACGACACGATGACGATCGAACAGAGTTGCCAAAAGTAAAATATTGCATGCAAATAACTAATAATAAAATTTTACTTTGGCAACTCTGATAAAATGAAACAGGCACTGGTTTTATGTATTCATACTAAAGTATGTATAGAGAAATATTAGTTTCTTTATTCACGCAAATGCTAAATAACATAAGAATATTCGTAGTATAAAATATAAAAGTTGTATTGCCCCTCTTCATTTATTTTCATTTTAAATTAAATTCACTTCGATAATTCTTTCCGACACAATTCCTCTTTAGTACTTTGGCATATGATCCTCTGTGGGTGCTCCATGGAGTACTACAGTGAAAGTACTTTGGAAAGTACTCTACGTATGTACTCTATGGAATACTCACAAACAAAGCGAGAGTGGGATCACCTACTCCTCTCCTAGGACATCGCAATGTTAATTGGAGCACATTGTATGAATACAGATTAGATTTGGAGCAGTCCTAGACTCCCAAAGGAGTATTCCTTACATTATTTATAGAGTACTCGCGTTTTGAAGGGTTATTTCATAGTGCACAAGTACAAGTGTGTTGACTTCTTTCTGACAGGAACTCGCTTAAGCGAACATAACGGGAAAATCTGGGTTGCCATTGCTGCTTCGGTTGAAAACGGTCAATTAGGGTTCTGTGCAGAGACGTAAAAGATTGAAACAGGGTTTATGTAGTCACAAAAGTGTTGCTCCTGTTCCACAGCATTTTAATTTTATATCATGGCGAAAAGTGTTCAGTTCAGAGTTATTGATTTTAATTAATAGAGGGTTACTCCTTTTAGTGTAAAAAGGAGAGAAAACGTAAAGTTTTTCAAACTATTGTGAAAAACTTTTTAATTTGAATTTCTGTTCCCAAGTTCACTATATTTGTGTAAGACATGACACAAAAACCATGCGCAAATATAAAATGACGAAATTTGTGCAAATGAAAATTTTGACATACACGGCTCAAAAACACTGCGCAATATTCATTTTTAAAGTAGCGCAACAAATGAAACATGTGTTTTAATTGTATAAAAAAGGCACTAATAATAATTTGCCACAGTGCTGGTAATTCACGGTATAAGTGGAAAAACTCGCACCAGAAGCGTTTATTTTCCATTGTATTTATAAAATATATATTTTAATTGCAAGACCAGCTCAACTGATTGCAGCACTGCGCAATATTCATTTTTCAACTAGCGCAACAAATGAAACATGTGTTCTAATTGTATAAAAATTATTATGTATAATTGAATTTGTGTGAATTCCTGTTACCAGCTAGAGATGGTCCTTACGCCTTCGATATTAACATTTTTAAGCATGTTATATTATCAGGAACCACAGGTAAACTGTGTAAGATTCACCACACACGAAGAAAAAAACATGTGCAATATTTGCAGACATGCGTAAATATCAAAATCGTTTTGATTTTAGCGCAGTTTTCTGCGCAAATAGCGCAGCCAGTGCAACCGGGCAAATCCTTGTGCAAATTGGTAATTGGCGCAAGGATACTTGAGCCGTGTATTGGCGTATAACACCAGAATCTGGAATTCAATTCCTTAACTATGAAAAACTGAAAAATCTACTCATTTGCACACACAATTTACACTTTGAATTTAGTTATGTTTTTATGCACAAAATTTTGAAACTAAAAACAAAATTTTCATTTGTCAGAAAAAATTAATAAAAACAGCCTAATGTCAAAAAACCCTATCGAAATACAAACTGGCTTCTTTGTTTTTAATGAACTACGTTGTATTTTTCTTATATTTCGTTGGTTTTTTTTAAATATAGTTCACATACTTATACCAGTACTGAAATCTTATTGGCTCCCTCGACTAAAAATATAAGAGAAAATCATGGTTCAATTATGTACAGGTTGGCTCATCTCATCAGCTGATTTTATTTATGTCATTGCATGGTCGAAGGGATTGTCAAAAGGAGATGACAAACTCAAAATGAAACCAACACATTGGCAAAATTTTAATTACACATACAAAAACTGCTAATTTTTAGTTTCCATTCCATACCATTCGCACCAACACCAATACACACATTTTGACAATTTGAACAGACATATTTTGTTGCTTTACAAATGAGCCAACCTGTATATAGTTGAACCATGGAGAAAATACAAGAATAGAAAATAAAGTAGTGTTATATAGGAGTTTGATTTGTTTGCACACAGACGCTTTGGTTGTGTTGCATTCATTAATTCATCTGTTGGGCGAAGTATCGAAAAATTTACATAAATGCTTTGGTTGCGTGCCTACGTTTTGACAACGCCAGACGAAAAACAATGAAACGCCGTACGTTATCTTTGCTTTGAAGCGACCAAAGCGTTTATATAATTTTGCCTTATGCATTTGTGTAAACAGCCTTAGAAGTCAAATTTTTCCATGTTACACGTGTGGCGCTTTATATTTTGACTCTAATTTAAATAAGTTTTGCTTTCCGTATGTTTCCGCATTGTTGCAGGCTATTTCATCTGTAAATACTACAAAGTTTTATTTAACTATCAAATGCAACTCAGCTTGAAGTACTGTTGCGTACGAAAAAATGCAACTCTTGACCTGAGATTTGTATCAGGTGAGCGAGGCTGTTTTGTAGTTTTGACGTTTATCGCTTAGCTGACACACTTGTATAGGTACACTATGGCAGCGACGTCATTCGACTGCCTTCCACTCTATTCGCAACATAACCTCATTTAAGCTGCCAAACTATATAGTAAACATCTTAGCGTGAGTGACTCCAGCATGACTCATTGTAAATTTTACCAAGTAGCGCAACTAACAGCTGATCGGTGAAAATTCGAACATTCACACGCACAGTTCTCGACTCAGTTTCAAAAAAAACTTTAGATTATTTAACGTCAAATTTAAGTGAGATAATCCTTACGAATTTATGTATATAGAATATATAAGCGTTTTGTTGTTATTAAAACAATTTTATTTATATTAAACGCTTTTATCATTTTGTTTAAAACATTGCAAAAAACTCGAACACCATTCCTTCATTATATGACATTCGACTGCCTAGTCCACTGCCTTCCACTCTATCGCAACATAACCTCTGTTTAAGCTGCCAAACATATAGTAAACATCTGACCTAATCAGTCAACTAAATTTTGCGCTTCCTGCTAGGACATTGTAAATTTTACCAAGTAGCGCAACTAACAGCTGATCGGTGAAAATTCGCACATTCACACGCACAGTTCTCGACTCAGTTTCAAAAAAAACTTTAGATTATTTAGTTCAAATTTTAAAGTGAGAAATCCTACAAATTTATGTATACAGAATATATATGGCGTTTTTGTTGTTATTGAAACAATAGTTTTATTTATATTAAAGCTTTTATCATTTTTTTTTAACTTTGAAAAATCTCCGAACACCATTCCTTCATTATATGACATTCGACTGCCTAGTCCACTGCCTTCCACTCTATTCGCAACATAACCTCTACTTAAGCTGCCAAACTATATAGTAAACAATGTGCTAGGGCCTCCAAACATTTTGTGCCTTTTCATTTACCTCTATGCCGGCAAAATTTTGCTAGGCCTGCGTCATTGGTGCTCGCGTTACAATAGGGGGACTCATGTAACCGTATAAATGCCTTATAAAGTGTGTAAACATATAAATTTATCTAGTTTACGCACGAGCTGTCAAATTTTGTATGAAAAATCATTTACACAATAGGGGGACTCATGATAGCATATAAACTTATAAGGTGTAAAATTATATCCATTTACACACGCTGTTATATGAACGCACCTAGTAATACTCTTGATAAACTTGATAGTTTATCAGCTGTATTATTGCAAAACAAATTTTTTTTGATTGTTATACAAATTAAAAGATGCCAAAATTAAATGAAAAATCAAACTAAAACGCCTTTACTTGCTGATGTTGGAGATTTCTGATGAAAATGCAGCTGTAATGTCTGCAAGGTTGCATTCCTTTGAGTTTACCGCGTTTACACAATGAAATGTGCGCGTAAATTTATACAAATTGTGTAAATGATTTTTCATACAAAATTTGACAGCTCGTCGTAAACTAGATAAATGTATACGTTTTACACACTTTATAAGGCATTTATACGGTTACATGAGTCCCCCTAATTTGTATAAATTTACGCGCACATTTCATTGTGTAAACGCGGTAAACTCAAAGGAATGCAACCTTGCAGACATTACAGCCGGCATTTTCATCAGAAATCTCCAACATCAGCAAGTAAAGGCGTTTTAGTTTTGATTTTTCACTTAATCTTGGTATTTTTTAATTTGTATAACAATCAAAAAAAATTTTTTGGCAATAATACAGCTGAAAAACAATCAAGTTTATCAATAGTATTACTAGGTGCGTTCATATAACCGCGTGTATAAATGGATATAATTTTACACCTTATAAGTTTATATGCTTTTATGAGTCCCCCTAATGATTTGTATAACTGCATTGGCTTTGAATATTCGTTTGCCGCTTTACATACTGCTATACTCTTAGGTTTAAGCCGGAGTCATTGGTGCCGTATGTCGTATCGCTGTATCCGTATCCCTAACGTAATCAGCTGTTTATCGTTACGTCGGTTAAGCTGGAGACATTGGTGCTTTATCGGTAACCGTATCGGTAACCTTTTAACAGCTGATTCGACCAACCTTATGAGAATCAATGCAATCGATTATTGGTGCCGCTAAAGTCGTAACCGTATCGTAGCCAACCAATTGGGTTTTGGTTTACCGTCGTAACGATAAACAGCTGATTACGTTAGAGATACGGATACAGCGATACGACATACGGCACCAATGACTCCAGCTTTAACCAAAAACCAATTGGTTGGCTACGAAACGGTTACGACCTTAGCGGCACCAATAATCGATTGCATTGATTCCCATAAGGTTGGTGGAATCAGCTGTTATAAGGTTACCAATACAGTTACCGATAAAGCACCAATGTCTGCAGCTTTAGCCTGATATTTTAATTCCCACTTCACTGCCTACAGCACGTAAAAATGAAAAATAAAAATATTTTTTTTTGTGATCGATGTATTTTGAATTCAGTTTTAAAACTGCATTAAAATAAAATGTTTCAAAAAAGTGACTGCACATTAAGCTAACGATATATCGCTTTTAAAAGGTGTTTTTTGTGCTCATTGAATGCAAAAGAACACACCCAAAAAGCCATACAAACAGAAGAGGAAAGAAGCTCATTTACCGTTTACCGGCGAAAAAGGTGAAAATACGAAATTTATAGAAAATATCGAATTTTTTTGATTTATAAAGAGAAATTCGCAAAATGAATGCCTGGCTGCCGCTTGAATCCAATCCGGATGTAAGTTTTTTTTTAGTTTTAAATAATAAAATCATTCAAATTAATGTATTATGAGTCATTCCTATTCCTTCCACCATGTAGGTTCTAACCAAGTACATAAACAAACTGGGCGTTTCCGAGGAGTGGGCATTAACCGATGTTGTAGGATTAGATCCAGAAATGCTAGAATGGATTCCACGTCCTGTCAAAGCTATTATTTTACTTTTTCCCATCTCTGAAGCGGTAGCTATTTAATATTTATATATGCTTGAATTTTGAATTTTATGTATTATTATTATTTTTACTATTAATATCATTATTATTATTCTAGTATGAGAAGCATCGTGCCGAAGAACATGCAAAGTTATCTAATTCCCTTAAGGCCGTGCCAGCAGATCTCTTTTACATGAGGCAATTCACTTCAAATGCTTGTGGTACAGTTGCTCTTATACACAGTGTAGCCAATAATAAAAGGTAACACACTGATAAAATGTTCACGAAAGAATTCACCAAAACAAACAACTTTATCCTGTTAGCATTTCTCTCTCGGACGGTATACTGAAGAGTTTTATCGATAGTACTAGGGATTTAACACCAGAAGAACGTGGAAAAGCTCTGCATAATGATACATCATTTACAGAGGGACACCAGGAACTTGCTCAGGAAGGTCAAACTGCTGCTGATCCCCAAGAAAAAGTTAACCATCACTTTGTGGCTTTCATAAACAAAGATGGAACATTGTTTGAGCTGGATGGCCGCAAGGAATTTCCTATCAAACATGGTGCTACATCAGAGGAGACATTTGTACAGGATGCAGCAAAAGTTTGTAAAGAATTTATGGCACGAGATCCTGATGAATTACGGTTTACTGTAATGGCATTAACTGCAGCACAAAACTAAGCTCATTTTTTATTGGACTGAATTTCTATACTTATATAAGCACTTCCCAAGTGCCATTGTCTGTATTTATGCGTTGCTCTTCATGATTTTTGAAAAGTTCTTGTTTAAAAGTAGCTTTTAATTTTTGAATGTGAAATATGGTTGCACTAAATTTTCTAAATAAACGGGTTTATTTGCGTGCGTGCATTGCATTCACATTTGATTAAATGAAAAAAATACAAAATTGTTTTGCAAATGCTTCAATACTCAATATTTGATTTTTTTAATTTTAAATGGAAGATATTTTTAGATAAACAAGTTTTTGAAATGATTTAGCATGGCCGGTTTTCCTTGACAAAGGCCGTGAGTGTGGAATTCAATTGCAAATGTAAAGACATGTTACTACCTAACTCAGTTTCTAAGTCCTCATTTAAATGTTTAATTTCCTGATTGTTTTTGCGTTTGCTACTAAACATTGTTACTCTATATTTGATGAATGTAAACTGACTACGGCCCTTAAAGTCGCCCCTAATTAATATTATTGAATTGGCACATGCGCATATCATACAAATGGACACACATACATACAACGTACATGTGCATATCAACGAATCAGCAGGAATCATTTGTTAACGTAATTTTTGCCCTTTCATTTACAACACAAAACAAAATTTCTAAATGGAATTAAATTAGTTGTAAATAGATGTAAGCGCAAAAGCGCATATTTTCTTAAAAATGTTAATTAAGGAGTTAATACGACTATCGACGCAACATCGTACGTTGCATTGCTATTTAATATTAAGTATATGGATTTTTCTATTAATCGCTGGTAAATAGCAAATATATACATTTGCCGTATTAGATATGGCCTTGTGAATGCTGTTACCATTTTTAGGCATGTATAAATACATTGGCTACAGCAGCACTTCCTTTAGTACATTTCGCTTCCTCAATGGCCAATCGCAATCTGCACTTGTCAATGGAAATGATCCGGATTATGGTTTGGAAAACCAGGATAAAGCCATTTTTAAGTACAGTAAATTTAAAGAACGCTGTGCACCGCTGGAACATTTGATACGTCATGATGATGGAGGCATCTTAGATGGCTGGAAATTGCAAGGGGTATTGATAGTGATAAGGCACGGTGATCGCGGTCCTTTGTCTCATATGCGTGGTGTAATGGGGATCGATTGTGGTGTGGCCAATAATGCTTTAATCAATCGGTAACTACTATAATATATATCTACATACTATTCATACATGTGAGGTCTAATCATAAATTTCCTGCAGCTATCGCAGTTTCCTGTATAATTCCACATCGTCTTCAGGATCCAACCACATGTACTGGAATAAAGTGGGTCCATTTCATGGATTTCCTTTGATTCCGGCGTCCGAGCGGGCATGCCTTTTAGGACAGTTAACGTTCAAGTACGTATTTAAAGCGCTATAAACCATCGTATACAGGCTTGAGACTTCAGCCTATTAACCTTACCACTTAATAACTGCACTATCCTCAAGGCAAAAAATTTATATCGCGAGCTTATTAACCAGGTTTATTTTGAGGCAAGTTTTGACCACGAAATGGAGTTTAACAGCCTAGGCAATTTTTTACATTGGGCAGGAACTTGGGCCACTCGCTTTCCAAGGCAGTCGGTTGTATGTACCGGAGCGGGATTTTTCCCGGCCAAGGACTGTCATTTCAATGTAATCCCATTTAATTTGTTGTGTGCCTCCCGCAAACTGTCATCCTCCCAGCAGCTCTTTGCAGCGGGACTGCGCCATACTCTCCTGCTCCGGGAAGGTATCGAACTCAATCCGAGTCCGTCTCCTGACCCCGGTCCTGAGAAATGGGTTTGCTGCGTTTGCCGGAAAATAAGCATTTTAGGACGGTCATACTCTTGTCAGAGTGTCACATGCAAGGGATGATTGCATCGGACAGGTTGTTCTGAGCTAGATCCCAAAACCAGACGTCCTCGTAGCTTTTATAAATCTTTTGTGGATCCTAGCTGTTCACGCCCAAGGGCGTCCCGTAGTCTACGCCTTAGCGCTATAAACCATCAACCTAGCAGCTCCTGCCTTGGATGGTGCTACTTTCCTAGATGTTCTGGTATCGGCGACGGCACACCCCTACGGGTTTCATCGCGCCATGCTGCCAGACCGAAACCCCAACTACACTTGGTACCCAAATGCTTACCCAGGGACGTCCAGTCCCAGGGCCACAACAGCGTCCTAGCCCTTCACAACCCAGGCGTAGTCACCCGTCACTTACTCCTAGAGTGACGACGTCTCCCCCGTTGCACTTCAGAATTCTGCAGTTGAACTGTAATTGATTAACTGGCAAGATCACGGAGATAGTCGATTCCATGAAGCGCACAACATCCGCATTGCTGCGATTCAAGAGACTAAACTCACAGCAAGATCTGCTCTGCAAACCTGTTCTGGGTATAATGTCCACAGGAAAGGTCGCGAAACCGGAAATGGAGGCGGTCTCGCGTTTATCATACACCACTCAGTGCAATATCATATTGTAACGAATTTGCTTGCAAATCCTCTTATTTGCCTTTTTGCTAAGTTCGTATCACTAAACTGTTGAATAAGTAACTCCAATATTGAAAAATGGCCTTTATTAAAGTACTTCACAATAACACTTATACTTTGCAATTAGCTGGCTTAATAACCAAACTGATAGCTTAAATGAAACCTTTCCGTCCACATGTCCTCCAACAGTAAGATTGCTCGATCTTCTTCCAATCTGCGAGATAGAGATTATGGGGCATTCAATTGCGGGAGCCAGCTGTCGCCCCTTGCGGCTGACTCGATTTAGTTTAACGATTGAGTGGTCTTGGAGATTTGCTCATCACCTTCTGGTCTGCGTTTACGACCACCCACATTGTTGGTGTTGCAATAACGCGCAATATGCCCTGGCTTCCCACACTTAAAGCATTTGACTGCATCATTATTCTTCTGCTGCGTACCCTTCAATGCTTCCAAAATTGCGTCTACCCAGTCTGGCCTTTCCACATCCACGCGATTAGCTTTGTACGCTGGCTTACTCAAAAGTGAGGCTGTTTCCTGAGTCAGTGCATGCGATAACGTTTCAGCAAATGTTAGTTTTGGATTCGCATATGTAGCCCGCTTCGTTTCCACATCTCGTATGCCATTTATGAAACTCTGGATTTTTACCCTTTCAGTGTATTCCACGGGTGCGTCCGCATTTGCAAGGTGAGCCAATCTTTCAATATCTGAAGCAAACTCCTGCAATGTCTCATTTGCTTTCTGGTAGCGGTTTTGCAACTCAATTTGGAATATCTGTTTTCTATGCTCGCTTCCATAACGTCGTTCTACAGCAGCCATCAATGCTTCATAATTGTTCCGCTCTCCTTCGGGAATCGTCTGTAGGATTTCCGCTGCTGGCCCCTTCAATGCCACGAACAGTGCAGCAACTTTATCTTCCGCATTCCAGTTGTTCACTGCTGCGGTCTTCTCAAACTGTAGCTTGAAGACCTGGAAAGGAACAGAACCGTCAAAAGATGGAGTTTATACCTTCGTATTACTCGCTGAAGCAGCCGGCCCATTAAGTTGCAATTCCTGTATGCGACCTCTCAACGCATCCACCTCTGCCTCGAATTTTTCTTCAAACTGCGTTATTTTCTCGTCCATACGCGCTTCGAGTTTTGATGATATACGCGCCTCTTGCTCTTTCAGTTGTGTTTCCATCCGTGATGTAATCTGTGTCGACATTTCTGAAATACGTGTTCTAGTTTTGTGAAGTATTTGCCCAGCTTGGTAGGCAGATCTTGCTGCATACCTTCCCCATTGTACTTAATTAAAACCTCCATCGATCCCTCATCTTCTCCCTGTGACTTCGGTTAGATGCGTCAGTGACAGTCGTATAAGCGAACAGCTCCAGGTAATGGCTGTATTCTTCTGTTGACCAAATCAGACCGGAAGATGTACAGGATTATGTAGCATGCGCGCAAGTAGAACATACAGTTCCAGTACAGGCCACACTTTGCCATCCACATGTCACGTACACGGGACGGGTCAAGACGGCTTGACTTTTCCTTCCACTATTTGCGACACAGATATCACAGGCATGCAGTAGCTGGAGCTAGATGCCGCTCTCCGAATTCTTCGTAAATCTTACTCTCTGTTGTTGTATACGCATCGCCCTTTGCCTTCTAGCTGGCTTGATGAAGATCCAACCGCTATGCGTTGCAACCACTAAGGATAAAGATCGCAATGACGTTGGCTAATTCGCAGATCCTCGTCGCGTTACGCAGTTGAAAGCATTAATGATTAAATCGTCACTCCGCTTTAGCGATCCTTTCAGCGCCTCCAATATTGTGTATCCCCATTCTGGCGCTTTCCACTGCCAGTCAACAGCTGTGTGCTTTGAAAAACTGGCTTACACAGAGAAGCGAATTCCCGACGTGTTTTCCGTGAGTTAGTTCATGGGATACCGTTATTCAGCCACTATTTGTTGGCGTGTTGGGTATCTTGTCATAGTGATATGGACTAGTTCCATGTCTTCTGATCAATTCCCAGTATCTCCGTTTGTCATCTATCATAGCTAGGCCTAAATGCTATTACCCTTCAGCTTCTCTGGTGATCATTCAGCTGAGCCCGCCTTGCATGTTCTGCATTTGCGATAGATTCGAAGTCAATCTTTCAACATTCCGTACACAAACTCCTGCAACTAGGTCTGCATTCCCTTTTATGTCGCAAACGGTATTATTGACGAAAACTCTACTCAATTATGGTACTATCTGTTTCTGTATTCGCTTCCGTGTCGTCGTACTTCTTTCGTACAGTGCTCATAATGTTTTCGTAGTTGTTCCGTTCGTACTGGAATTGAGTGCCGTGTAGTGGAACTTTACAGATGGCATGTCGAACAACTCTATTCAGATGTCGCACGATAACTTAGTTAGCAAAAACTTTCTCTTGGCGAATACAGATGTTCACTGCTGCTGTCTTACTGCGGCTGTAGATCTTAAAGACGCCTTGGTAAAGCGTGACAGAACCGTCCTGCACTAAGAAGATGGAGTTGACCGTTGTTGTTTTTGTTGTTGTTGTGTTGCAGTGCTGTCGCCCCATCCAATAGGTGCGACCAACACAAATGTCATTCAATCTTCCTCTTAAACGGTAGAGTCGATAAGAGCAAATCTATGTCTGTCGTTCATACAAGGAGCAGTAATGTGACGCATATTATAAGTTAGAGGGCTTGTTAGAGTTTAGTGGGTTATGGTTCGCTCACCATACAATTACAAAGTGAGATGGTTTGGGTGTCCATGTTGAGGAGCCTACAATTGCAGAGGGA
>JARSSU010037917.1:0-12704 GCA_029619165.1 Eurosta solidaginis
TAAGGAGCATAAGCCTTACACCAAAATATAATAAGGTATTCTATGTGGTTGGTCCTTAAGTTGTATTTGACAGGCGCGTACAGGTGGCAACGCGCATGTCAAATACAACTGCGGCCCACATCACTGACATAAGAAATGTGACACACAAAAAAGAAGGAAAAAATGTTGAACTAAGCCAGCAAGTGTGTGCGGAACAGTTATTATTAAATAAAATCAACTAAAACTACACACACAGGATATTGCTTAAATTAATATATTAACCATACTACAAAAACTAAAACTAATTAAATAAAGTTAACTTAAGACTAAAGTTCGTGTTTTTGTGATTGGTGTGGAGTGTATTGCGCGTGCAAGCGCACGTCCATTTTACAAATTTACATTTTTCGGAGGTTCATAAAATTAACCTTATATGGCGGCCGTGTGGCTGGAGCCTCGTCATACAACCGCTTTTTGGACGGTGGTGCAGCAGCGGCATGCAGGTGTGATATAACGGCGGTGAGTGCGTGTGGGTTAAACAACTTTCAATTTCCAAATAATTCACAGCTCAACTAAATAAAAATTGATATCTTTTTACAAAAAAAAACTAATAATTTGCGGAAATGATAAAACATTTTTTTTTAAATGCAATTCCCTACAAATCTAATTTATAATAAACTGCGAAGATAAATAGACACAATTTGCTACAAATCTATATAAAATACAGAGGTAATAAATATTATTCTAAAATACAAATTTACAACATACAATTCAAATTATAATAAAAGACGGGAATAACACAAATTTAAAAATAAACTTTTCTCACAAAATTGGAGATAATAAATCCTTCTATAACGGCATCCAAAAACCCACGCCACTCAGACAACGGGATCAGCAACTGTACCACCGCCAGCAGCAACATCAGCAGCAGCGAAACCAGCAGCGACTTCGGCAGCAATAACAACTCGACATCAGCAGCATTAGCGACAACAGCGGACACTAGCAGCAGCAGCAGCAATAGCGGAAATAGGCAGCAGCGAAACAAGTATATATGTATATGTATTAATAAATGTTTGCCTACGGTTTTTTTATAACTTAAATGTATGTATAGAAAACTGAAAATTCTTTTATGCGGTGCGTTACAATATATATACATTTTAGATTTTTTTACTAAAACGATAAAGTGATGCGTTCTAACTTTAACTATTTCAGTTTCCAACAATTTTTAAATTTTCGAAGCATTTTATAAATTCCAACATTTTCACCAATTTCTTCAAATTTTTCATGTTTTCAAAATTCCAAATTAAAAATTCATCAAACTATTTTAAAAATTCACATATTTTCAAGCTTCCATTCTTCAAATTTGCAATTCATTTCAAAACCTTCTATTTAAAATTTCAAATTTCAGATTTTCCAGTTTTTTTAACTTTTATTTACTGCATGTAAAAGGAAAATTTTTTATAGATACGCCCATTTTCCAACATAATATTAATTTTCACCATATAAGGCTGTTGTAACGTGTAAATTTTGGATTTTGATATTACGGTGGTTTTCGAAAAAACCAATTCATCTTTTTTTTTATGCGGTGGTTCCGTTAAAAACCAAGTAATTTTTTTGACAATATGCGGTGGTTCCGTTAAAAACGAATTAACTGTTTGTGATACATGCGGTGGTTCCATTAAAAACCAATTAAGATTTTTTATTACATGCGGTGGTTCCGTGAAAAACCAATTCAATTTTTAATACATGCGGTGGTTCCGTGAAAAACCAAATTGAGATTTTTTTGAATAAAGCGGTGCGTCCTGATTACATTTTGGAATTTTTACCAATTAATACGTACATACTTTTGAGCCATTTTAAAATTATTCACTTTTTATAGATTTTTTCATACAAGTTTACTGCAGTTTTAATTAATTCTTCCGATACATGGTTAAATACCCCCTTAGTGGCTATTCACCTGCAAATCAGTTCTCTTATACAAAATTTCTTTTTTTTCCTCAACATTCCAGCTTCAAAAAATTCAGACATTCAAATAAGTACTTCATTAATTTCATAGTTTGAACTGAATTATTGGTGCTATTCTGATAACTACATATGTACCTTAGAAGTGGTAAGCAAGTCCAAAAAAATTCAGACTCAGAATCCGATTCCGATAATTCAGCCTCAAGCTACGAAAGTTTAGCTTCATCCTCGACAAACCAGGGAACTAGATTTTCTTTGTCAACAGATTTTTCAGGCTTCGAAAATTCTTCCATTAAAAATTCAACTTCTAATTTAGATTCAAATCTTAACGATTGCGGGTTCGAATCGAGCTCAAGGCCTAACAATAATTTTTTATCATTATTATTGTTATGATAAATTTTTTCTTAATTTAAAAAAATTTTTAAATTAGAATAGAAGAAAGAAAAAATTTTAGACAACTGCCAAAGCTCGTTGTATAGATCCATTTCGGGAACTGCTAAATTCCTTCATCGGCAACGTTTAGGCGCCGCTGCTATAACCATTCAGCCACCACAGCGGTTTTTTTGTTTGTCTTCATTAATCCTACTTCTATTCTGGTTCGTGCCAATTGATATTCACACCACTGCGACATCTGTTGCAGAATAGCTGTGAAAATTGGACTTGTTTGTTGGCAATGCTGCCATAGTGTCATATTTTATTGACATTTTTTTTCCCCGTGCTCTGGGATGTATTAACAATTTTTGTTGTTATATCGGCCTACTGATTTTAAGATCGCGGGTTCGAATCGAGCTCAAGGCCTAACAATATTTTTTTATCATTATTATTGTTATGATAAATTTTTTCTTAATTGAAAAAATTTTTAAATTAGAATAGAAGAAAGAAAAACATTTTAGACAACTGCCAAAGCTCGTTGTATAGATCCATTTCGGGAACTGCTAAATTCCTTCATCGGCAACGTTTAGGCGCCGCTGCTATAACCATTCAGCCACCACAGCGGTTTTTTTGTTTGTCTTCATTAATCCTACTTCTATTCTGGTTCGTGCCAATTAATATTCACACCACTGCGACATCTGTTGCAGAATAGCTGTGAAAATTGGACTTGTTTGTTGGCAATGCTGCCATAGTGTCATATTTTATTGACACTTTTTTTCCCCCGTGCTCTGGGATGTATTAACAATTTTTGTTGTTATATCGGCCTACTGATTTTAAGATCGCGGGTTCGAATCGAGCTCAAGGCCTAACAATAATTTTTTATCATTATTATTGTTATGATATATTTTTTCTTAATTGAAAAAATTTTTAAATTAGAATAGAAGAAAGAACAAATTTTAGACAACTGCCAAAGCTCGTTGTATAGATCCATTTCGGGAACCGCTAAATTCCTTCATCGGCAACGTTTAGGCGCCGCTGCTATAACCATTCAGCCACCACAGCGGTTTTTTGTTTGTCTTCATTAATCCTACTTCTATTCTGGTTCGTGCCAATTGATATTCACACCACTGCGACATCTGTTGCAGAATAGCTGTGAAAATTGGACTTGTTTGTTGGCAATGCTGCCATAGTGTCATATTTTATTGACACTTTTTTTCCCCGTACTCTGGGATGTATTAACAATTTTTGTTGTTATATCGGCCTACTGATTTTAAGATCGCGGGTTCGAATCGAGCTCAAGGCCTAACAATAATTTTTTATCATTATTATTGTTATGATAAATTTTTTCTTAATTGAAAAAATTTTTAAATTAGAATAGAAGAAAGAAAAAATTTTAGACAACTGCCAAAGCTCGTTGTATAGATCCATTTCGGGAACTGCTAAATTCCTTCATCGGCAACGTTTAGGCGCCGCTGCTATAACCATTCAGCCACCACAGCTGTTTAATACATCCCAGAGCACGGGGAAAAAAGTGTCAATAAAATATGACACTATGGTAGCATTGCCAACAAACAAGTCCAATTTTCACAGCTATTCTGCAACAGATGTCGCAGTGGTGTGAATATCAATTGGCACGAACCAGAATAGAAGTAGGATTAATGAAGACAAACAAAAAAACCGCTGTGGTGGCTGAATGGTTATAGCAGCGGCGCCTAAACGTTGCCGATGAAGGAATTTAGCAGTTCCCGAAATGGATCTATACAACGAGCTTTGGCAGTTGTCTAAAATTTTTTCTTTCTTCTATTCTAATTTAAAAATTTTTCAATTAAGAAAAAATTTATCATAACAATAATAATGATAAAAAATGATTGTTAGGCCTTGAGCTCGATTCGAACCCGCGATCTTAAAATCAGTAGGCCGATATAACAACAAAAATTGTTAATACATCCCAGAGCACGGGGAAAAAAGTGTCAATAAAATATGACACTATGGCAGCATTGCCAACAAACAAGTCCAATTTTCACAGCTATTCTGCAACAGATGTCGCAGTGGTGTGAATATCAATTGGCACGAACCAGAATAGAAGTAGGATTAATGAAGACAAACAAAAAAACCGCTGTGGTGGCTGAATGGTTATAGCAGCGGCGCCTAAACGTTGCCGATGAAGGAATTTAGCAGTTCCCGAAATGGATCTATACAACGAGCTTTGGCAGTTGTCTAAAATTTTTTCTTTCTTCTATTCTAATTTAAAAATTTTTCAATTAAGAAAAAATTTATCATAACAATAATAATGATAAAAAATTATTGTTAGGCCTTGAGCTCGATTCGAACCCGCGATCTTAAAATCAGTAGGCCGATATAACAACAAAAATTGTTAATACATCCCAGAGCACGGGGAAAAAAAGTGTCAATAAAATATGACACTATGGCAGCATTGCCAACAAACAAGTCCAATTTTCACAGCTATTCTGCAACAGATGTCGCAGTGGTGTGAATATCAATTGGCACGAACCAGATAGAAGTAGGATTAATGAAGACAAACAAAAAAACCGCTGTGGTGGCTGAATGGTTATAGCAGCGGCGCCTAAACGTTGCCGATGAAGGAATTTAGCAGTTCCCGAAATGGATCTATACAACGAGCTTTGGCAGTTGTCTAAAATTTTTTCTTTCTTCTATTCTAATTTAAAAATTTTTTCAATTAAGAAAAAATTTATCTAACAATAATAATGATAAAAAATTATTGTTAGGCCTTGAGCTCGATTCGAACCCGCGATCTTAAAATCAGTAGGCCGATATAACAACAAAAATTGTTAATACATCCCAGAGCACGGGGAAAAAGTGTCAATAAAATATGACACTATGGCAGCATTGCCAACAAACAAGTCCAATTTTCACAGCTATTCTGCAACAGATGTCGCAGTGGTGTGAATATCAATTGGCACGAACCAGAATAGAAGTAGGATTAATGAAGACAAACAAAAAAACCGCTGTGGTGGCTGAATGGTTATAGCAGCGGCGCCTAAACGTTGCCGATGAAGGAATTTAGCAGTTCCCGAAATGGATCTATACAACGAGCTTTGGCAGTTGTCTAAAATTTTTTCTTTCTTCTATTCTAATTTAAAAATTTTTTCAATTAAGAAAAAATTTATCATAACAATAATAATGATAAAAAATTATTGTTAGGCCTTGAGCTCGATTCGAACCCGCGATCTTAAAATCAGTAGGCCGATATAACAACAAAAATCTTAACGATTCAAATAGTGCAAAACTAACTTCAACTTCTTTTACTTTAAAACCAGATCTTAACGATCCAAATAGTACAAACGTGGCCTCACTTTCTGCTAATTCAGCTCCAGATCTTAACGATCAAATCATGGCAACACCAGAGGATAAGAGAATTTTTATTAACACATGTGCTAGTTCTATTAGAGAAAACTACAGTGGTGATCCTCTAGCACTTGATTCTTTTATAGACAAAATCGCATTACTTTAACAATTCGCTACTGCAGATTTAATGATACTTTTATAGCGTTCTTAAAATCAAAATTAGAGGGTAAAGCCCGTGAAGCAATACCAACACAAGTAACTTCAGTCAATGAAATTAAAACGGCTCTACGTAATCGGATCAAACCGGACAACTCGAAAGTTGTAGCAGGGAGAATTGTAGCGTTGCACGTTAAAGGTAACAATTATACAGATTTTGCGAAAAAAGTTGAAGATTTAGCTGACTCACTTGAGCGGTCTCTTATTATTGAATGGATCACTCAAGCGAAAGCTCATGAAATGGCATTCGAACAAACTGTTAACGTGTGTCGTTTAAATGCAAAATCAAATTTAGTAAAAACCATTTTAGCCTCAACAGCATTTACTGATCCGAAAGACGTAGTAGCAAAATTTATTGTAGAACAAAAATAACGAGGTAACAGAACGTCAGGTTTTAGCTTTTCGATCACGTGGTAACAGTACATTCAGAAATTCACGTGGTAGTTATCGAGGTTTTTACCCAAATCGCGGCTATACTGGTATAGAAATAATAATAGTTCATTTTCATACAATAGTAATTATAACGGCAACAATAATCAAAGATATAGGAATTATAACGGAAATAGATACCAGAATAATAAAAATAATAATACGCGTTCAAATACAAATCCTAATTCAAACAATAGTAACAATAGAAGCAACAATTCAAGATCTTCAAACGGTAGAGGTTGAAACGCAAACGTTCGCGCTTTAAACGCCAGCGCCCCTCAGGAGCAAACACTGAGGGAGGACGAACTAAGCCAGTAAGCGAACATCCCTCACCAATAGGCATCTATTGTTTAAATTTAAATTACTCTGATTTCATTGAATTACAACTTAACGAGTCACAAAAATTTTGTTCTTTCCTAGTAGACACTCAAGCGGACATTTCTTTAATAAAGATATCATGTTTAGACAGAAATATTTCCTTAAATACGAACGACATTATTAAACATTACTGGTGTCACTTCTAATTCAGTTTCTACTTTAGGTAAAATTACAGCAAATTTAAATTTTTCAAACTCTTCTATTAACATACTTTACATGTAGTAAATGAAGACTTTAATATTCCATCCGATGGCATACTAGGGTAAAGATTTTCTGAAAATTAACAAATGCATTATTAATTATGAAAGAAACAGTATTTCCTTTTGGGTAGGTAATGAAAAAGTGCGATACCAATCCTACACGGAAGAGAAGGCGACAGTTGTATCATTCCTCCAAGATGCGAAATATTCAGACTTTTTGATTTAGGAGATTCACCCGAGCCACTTTTCGTGGACTCGCAGGAAATTGAAAAAGGTGTTTTCACAGCTAGGTGCATTGTTAATTCCAGTAACCCAATAATTAAAGTCATAACACCACGGATGATGCAAAATATGTGAAGAGAAAAAGTATTCGGACCGAAAAACTTTCAAACTATAATGTTTATACAATTAACAAGACAGAAACAGAAGACAAACGTACGAAAAAACTAACTTCGATTTTAAAAAATCAAATACCTCAACATGCTCATAGTAAATTAATTGACCTTTGCATAGATATGCCGACATTTTCGCTCTTGGCACGGACAAAATGACTTTAAATAACTTCTACGAGCAAAAATAAGACAGACAGACAACGAGCCGGTATATGTTAAAAACTATAGATTGCCATATTCTCAACACGAAGAAATAAATCGCCAAGTAAATAAATTGTTAGACAACGATTTGATTGAACCCAGTTATTCCAATTACAATAGTCCTTTGATTGTAGTCCCAAAGAAGATACTAATAGTCAAAAAGCTTATCGTATGTGCGTAGATTTTCGCGCAGTAAACAAAAAACTCATTGGTGATAAATTCCCACTCGCTAGAGTTGACGATATTTTAGACAATCTCGGTAGAGCAAAGTATTTTTCCACATTAGATCTTTTTTCAGGATTTCATCAATCCCCCTACTCTCGTGACATTACGCTTTTCAGCACTGACCGTGGCGCATTTAGATGGAAAGTGCTTCCATTCGGCTTAAATATAGCACCAAATTCATTCTCACGAATGATGACCATAGCTTTTTCGGGTATACCACCCAACGTAGCATTTTTGTACGTCGACGATATTATCGTCATAGGGTGTAGTGAAGTACACCACATTAAAATTCTTTCAAAAGTCTTCGATAATTGTAGATCTTTCAATCTCAAACTTAACCCAAATGCAACTTTTTACGACCAGAAGTTACATTTTTAGGTCACAAATGTTCAGCCAAAGGTTTGTTTGTGCCAGACGACTCTAAAATAAACGCAATTAAAAAGTATACAAAACCGACTGACAAAGACGCGGTACGACGATTCGCCGCGTTTGCAAACTATTACAGACGGTTATACCTAATTTTGCATCTCTGGCAGCGCCTCTGAATCGATTAAGCAGAAAAAGAGTTGAATTGAAAGAGCATTTTTATCTTTGAAATCAGCGTTACTTTCACCAAAATTACTCTAATATCCAGATTTTACTAAACAATTATTATTACCGTTGATGCTTCCACAACTGGATGTGGCGCTATTTTGAGTCAAGACAGCAAGGTAGTGATTTACCAATTTGTTTCGCTTCTAAAGCATTTTATAAAGCCGAACAGAAAAAACCCATTATATAATTAGAGCTTTTAGCTATTACTTTGCAATCAAGCAATTTCGACCATACGTTATTGGTACCCATTTCATTGTAAAATCAGACCATAGACCTCTAGTATACTTATTCAACATGAAAGACTCATCTTCAAACTTTCAAGAATAAGACTGGAACTATCTGAATATAGCTTTACTATTGTATATATAAAAGGGTAAATCAAACGTTTGTGCTGATGCACGTATCGCGTATAACCATCGATGAGATTAAAGAAGCTAACAAACAAATATTGGCAGTACATACAAGACCGATGACAAAAAAGGCAAACGACAATAATTTCATAGGAAAACAGACAAAAACGGAACGAAAAACAAATTACTTTTGTTTTTGGTGATTTTCGACGGGTGGATAACATGATGTATATTGTGAACGATTCCGTCATCCTCCCTTGTCAAATTTGGTTTTGGAGACAAGACCGTTTCGGCGTTGTGCCATCATCAGTGTCGATTTTCGTTCTGATCTGTTATGTTGTCATTTGTCCTGTATATTTAGAGCTTCGTAGGTATATGTAGCAGGTATTGTCAAATGATGCTGTGTGTATTAGTATGTGTATCGCTGCTGTGGTCTCATCAGAACCGAGGGGTTACTAATCGATTTGTGTGGCTGACTGGGGTAGGTAGAATAGAAATCTGTAATTTAGTCGTTTGACCTTCATTTGTCGGTTTTTTGTTTGGTGTGTTATTGTTTTGTGTTTATTTGTTGTTGTGTGTTTGTCTGTTGTGCCCGTGTGTTATACTCGTGATTCGTACTTATCCGTGTAAACAAGTTTTTAAAGCTCGCATGTATGTGTCAGAATTGTTGTCGTGTTCGTTGTATTATTCTAAATCCTATCTAATAAAACGTCGATGTTTCGTTGTAGATTTACCATGTTTCGAGTCCGTTGAGGACGTCGTGCCTCTTACTGTATGTGAAGACCCTACTGTATTATTGATGCTGTTTGCTGGGGATACACGTCATTCTCGACCATGTGATTCGCGAAGTTAGACTCGTATAATGTTTGGATTCCGTATTTTTTTGTGTAATCTCTAATATGTCTCTGAACTCATTCTAATTTGCCGTCTCTGTTTGTCCTATGTAACCATGCTGGCTCCGCAGGTACGCTTGTATACGCCATGGCTGCTAAACGGATCCTCTGAGTTACTGATAGTTCTTAGTTTTCGCCTAGATTGTTCGATGTTGTCTGAATGCTGTGTTTGTAATGTTGTATTTTTTAAAGAAGTTTGCCATTTATATGTGCTTTCCAGTGTATATGTCATAGTCGCCAGCTATCTATTTCCTTTCATTATTCTTTTTGGTTCTCCAGTTGTCCTTCTGAGCTACCTACTAGTGCTATATCCGTTGTTTGCAGCGATATTATATATGACCCAAGTCTTTCTATATGCCTCGTGTGTAAGAGTGTTCTGTCAAGTCTATGTACCAAGTGCCTCCTTAATGCTGCATTTTATGATGTTGAAGGTGATTTGAGGTATGTGTATTATTGTGTCGTGTGGCGTTGACTTTCTATATAGGTCATAGTTATCTGTTGGCTTTCCTTATCATATTATCGTGAGTCTAGATAGTTGATTCCTCCTCTTTGTTCGTTTCCATTGTAAAGTTTATATATGTGCCGTGCATGGTTGGTGAGGTACTCCAGTACGAGCTCTCGTTTTAGTAGTTAAACGCATATTATGTCATCTTCACGTATCTAGCAGATGACACGACCTATTTGGGACTTCAGCTCCTGTAGTGTACTTTTCTTTTTCTTCCAGATTTGCATGAACACTTCCATAAGAATTGCTGACGTGGGGCTTCCCATTCACAAGACCGTTTGTTTGTCTATATATTTATGCCCTTCATGAAATGAAATGGAGGTTATTATTTCGTGTCACGAAACAAAATGTAAGTCCTTAAAGGAAAATAGATAGACCCACCATTAAGTATACCGAAATAATCAGGTTGAAGAGCTGAGTTGTTTTAGCCATGTCCGTCTGTCCGTCTGTCGTCTGTTTGTATGCAAACTAGTCCCTCAATTTTTGAGATATCTTGATAAAATTTGGTGAGCGGTGTATTTGGGTGTCCGATTAGACATTTGTCGGAACCGACCGGATCGGACCACTATAGCATATATCCTCCATACAACCGATTTTTCAGAAAAAGAGGATTTTTGTAATATCTTACCCAATTTAACAGATTGAAGCTTCAAACTTCACCATATACTTTCGTATATTGAACATATTGTTGCCTGAAAAAATTATGAGATCGGTCGTATATATAGTATATATCCCCCACAACCGATTGTTCAGATAAGGAACTTTTCGTAATTACTGCCCTATTTTAAGAGCTAGAGGCTTCAAATTTCAGCGAATGCTTACGTATATAGCATATATTGTTGTCTGAAAAAATCATAAAGATCGGTGGTATATATAGTATATATATGGTGGTATATATAGTATATATATAGTATATTATATATATTTTCGCAAATTTTAGCCCCATTTTAACAGCTAGAAGCTTCAAATTTCACCGAATATTTACGTATATAGCATATATTGTTGTCTGAAAAAATCATAGAGATCGGTGTATATATAGTATATATCTCATACAACCGATTGTTCAGATAAGAAACTTTTCGCAATTTCTACCCATTTTAACAGCTATAAGCTTCAAATTTCACCGATTGCTTACGTATATAGCATATATTGTTGTCTGAAAAAATCATAGAGATCGGTTGTATATATAGTATATATCTCATACAACCGATTGTTCAGATAAGAAACTTTTCGCAATTTCTACCCCATTTTAACAGCTATAAGCTTCAAATTTCACTGATTGCTTACGTATATAGCATATATTGTTGTCTGAAAAAATCATAGAGATCGGTTCTATATATAGTATATATCTCATACAACCGATTGTTCAGATAAGAAACTTTTCGCAATTTCTACCCCATTTTAACAGCTAGAAGCTTCAAATTTCACCAACTGCTTACGTGTATAGCATATATTGATGTCTGAAAAAATCATTGAGATCGGTGATATACATAGTATATATCTCATACAACCGATTGTTCAGATAAGAAACTTTGCGCAATTTCTGCCCCGTTTTAACAGTTAGAAGCTTCAAATTTCACAAAATGCTTTCGTATATAGCATATATTGTTGTCTGAAAAAATCATAGAGATCGGTGGTATATATATTATATACTTCATATAAACTGTCATATTGACCCCTTTTTTACGGCTAGAAGCTTCAAGATTCATCAAATTTCATCAAATAGTTACGTTTACGTCATATATTTTTGAAATACGTGATTCGTAGCCATAGTTTTTACATGCAGACCACAAAAAACGTGAAGCTTTGCATCCTCACACAGATTACCTACCTATTTTTTATTTTATATTTATCTTAAAAATCGTTTAGATATGTTCAAATTTCACCAAATGCTACGTGTATAGCATATATTGTTGTCTGAGAAAATCATAGATACCGGTGGTATATATAGTATATATCCCATACAACCGATTGTTCAGATAAGAAACTTTGCGCAATTTCTTCCCCCATTTTAACAGTTATAAGCTTCAAATTTCACCGATTGCTTACGTATATAGTATGTATTGTTGTGTCAAAAAATCATAGAGATCGGTGATATATATAATATATATATGATGGTATTATAGTATATATATATAGTATATATATATTTTTTTTACGATTTCGGCCCCATTTTAAACAGCTAGAAGCTTCAAATTTCACCAACTGCTTACGTGTATAGCATATATTGATGTCTGAAAAAATCATTGAGATCGGTGGTACACATAGTATATATCTCATACAACCGATTGTTCAGATAAGAAACTTTGCGCAATTTCTGCCCCGTTTTAACAGTTAGAAGCTTCAAATTTCACAAAATGCTTACGTATATAGCATATATTGTTGTCTGAAAAAATCATAGAGATCGGTCGTATATATATTATATACTTCATATAAACTGTCATTTTGACCCCTTTTTTACGGCTAGAATCTTCAAAATTCATCAAATTTCATCAAATAGTTACGTTTTCGTCATATATTTTTGAAATACGTGATCGTAGTCATAGTTTTTACACGCAGACCACAAAAAAACCTGAAACTTTGCATCCTCACACAAAGTACCTACCCGTTTTTTATTTTATATTTATCTTAAAAAATCGTTAAGGTATGTAGATCTGTTCACTATATATTTCTTATCTTACATC
>JARSSU010037919.1:0-15943 GCA_029619165.1 Eurosta solidaginis
AGTTCAACTATTTAGATTAAGTCATTAAACGATTTTCGTTAATTTGGCACCGCCGCTTTTTTTATAAACACCCCACATAAAAATGTAAAATTTATCTTTTTTTTTCAAAATCCGGTTATAATCTTTTTTTTACACTTTTAAAAAAAATTCATAAAAAAATCGAAGGTTTTAAAAAACTTACATTCTTTATTCACGGTCGTAAAAAACTTGTAAACATACTAAATCAATTGAAACCTTATTTCGTTGAAAATACATAGAAATAAATATTGGTTTTTTATTTGACAATAGTACAGGAGAGAATTACTAAATAGCACAATTCTAGCGAAAACTTTTTGGTCTATCAGAAGAAAAAAGGCTATGTATGTTTTTTTGACAAAAAAATTATTATAGTATGACATTTGTGCGCCAACTAGTTTGTACTTTTAAAGCTTCTGCTGGACACAAACATATGGGACGCAGTCGTACTACAGGGGGAAAGAATAATAAAATTAATTGATTATAGTGTAAACAAAGAAAAAAGCAACGTCTTCGCTTAAAGCAGTTTTATTATACAAAGGCAATCAGAAGCCATCAATACCCATCGCACCCAGCGCCGTAAATATGAAGCCGAAGATTATGAAACCAGATTAGCCAAAATCTTTAACAAAATTCATTATCAATCCACACGCGATGAAAAAGCACGATTGGGAAAATATGGTTGCGACTTAGTGAGGTCTAACAGTGTGGTATGTTTAATAACTGGAAATCATACAAACTGTGGTGGTTTACACAAAAACATTTGCCGTTATTTTTCACTAGTCGCAGGATTTTAACGACGAAGCTCACAGGCTCACTGACAACTATAAGTTCTTCTACGGGAATGCTTAGGGCATCAATAACTGGACTCATTGACTTGAAGGGGACATTTTGCAGAGAAAAGCAAATCTGATGTCATGTGAAATTTTCGTCAACACACGGGTGAAATATTGATAAGGCAGATGTCGATCCTTGTCCCTCGATTTGTTCATTTTAACTTTATATCGGCGAAAAAGATAAGCAGAGCGAAAAATCTTTTTTTTTGAAAAATATTAGGGGTATATAAATGGCCGCTGAGTTGACCAAACCCCTACAAAATAGATAATTTGAAAAGATAATCGGGGTTTCTCTCAAGTATGAACTTAACAAGAATTAGTATGGCTCAACCCAAGAATTATTAAGAGAAAGACCAGAACTTCTATGTACTGCATTATATTTGTTGGACAATACAAAAAAAATCGTTAGTAAATATCGAAGCAATCACTTGGTTGTGACATTTTACCCAAATGCAAATATAGTATATTTATCTGAGACTTCTTATGTGCAAGTATTTAATGCATTTACACTACGAGATGATAGCTATGTTGTTGTTGGACTTTGCCTTTGGATACGTCATTAGACTATGCACTCAACGATGGAAATTGCGTACCACTAACTTTTTACGTATACAGTAACGGACAGGGACCAATAAATATCTTTGAAATTTTACAGGAAACACTTGTAATAGTTGAAATACTGTAGATTTATGCAGGAGTTTCTCTAGTAAAGGGGAGTTTCTAAATCTTTACATACACCCATAAGCAAAAATAAATGTAAAACCATTTTCCCGAACCTGTTCAATCATCATTGGTGTTATATGTATATGTCCATACTAGGCTGACGGCTTCTAGCAGAGAACCCAATCACGCAAAATTTAGTGTCTTACACTCAAATTTCACACGACTAAAATATGATGCTCTAATTAAAAAGGAGGTGAATGTGGAATTCTCCGGGAGCCCACAACCTCAAATTGATAGACACATCAAGCGCTCACGGATAAGTAACTTCCGGGGATTTTTAAAAAGAAATTATGTTGTTCCAACGCGGAGCGGACATCAAAATACAAAAATGAAAAAGCATTCGATCATATTCAAAACAATATTTCTCACGAAAAAACAATTAATGTACAGCAAACCGCTTCAAAAAATTATACCACCTATTACTTCGTATAGTGTGGTTTATTTGTGGAGGGGTCCTACTAAATTCGAAAAAATACACTAGAGTCGTCAACACTCTTATCGTAGATTTTACTTACACTCCGATGGCAGCGAGAGGGCATATGATATTGGATATCTTCATTTAGATTGAGGAGCTGAATTAGTTTACTCTTGTACTTATTAAAACATCCTATTTTTTTAAGGTATTAATAATCGATAGACGAAAGCCTCAAAATTTTTTGTATATTAAGGAAAAATCATATTTCTGATCATTTACTAACCAACGTAAAAGTAGGAATATGATAAGATTTTTGTATAGTCAGCATAATTTGTAACCGTCTAATAAAACAAATTATACTAGTTATCGAAGACAATATTAATATGCTAACGGTCGCAAAAAAATGTCTCTAAATAATAAAATGCATGGTTCGTACACTCCCATTGGTGGTTTTTTTCCTGTTCAAGGATCTTGGTACGATCTGTCGCAAAGTAATAGACGAGCATGGGGCGGAATGAGTGCATGCCCGACGGAGTGGAAGCGATAATTTCACAACTAACTAAACTTTGTCTTTTTGGCCCACGTCACTAGGTCAAAATGGAAGCAGGGAGGAGCAATACTGTGTCAAGAACAGAGATTCATGGAACTGCGAAAAGATGATCGCAGACGGGATTTATAATTCGGTTTCTTATTACATCGTGAGAAGTACGAATTCGCAAAAAAATTACGGATGGTATTAGACAAGCAAAAAATTAGAAGAAACTATTTTTAAATATCTTCACAGAGTTTACTACACAATTTTTGTAGCTCACATTATCTGTTTAATATAAAGGATCATTATCAATATAAATTAGCGGTTAAATAAACAAAAAACTAAACCTAATTCATAAGTCGTTTATTTATTGTTCCCTCATTCACTTAAGTGTAATAATATTAGCGTCGTTATCCATTGAGAATTCTTTCATGAAAATAGAAAGCTTTTTTTGGCTTTATATTGAGACCAATGTTCCCACAGTTTTACGATGTGAAATCCTCAAATTGAAGAAGTCTGATTAATGTGTGATGTTTTAGTCACCATCTGTTCTGGCATTTTTTACGAATTAAGGGCTTGCAGAACAGACCATAAAAATCAGCGATAAAAATTTCTTTATTAATACAAAAAAACATCCGATTTTTTCTTCTATAGATGCAGACCAGAACATTTTCTACTTTTGCATTTAAACAAGTTGACGTAGATAAAAAAATGGATATATTTAACAATTTTGTGAAAATAATATCCATTTTGCTAAATATATGCTGAGTATTTCCCAAAAAAAAATACGAGAAACAAACCCAGTTCCAAAAAAAAAGAAGCTAATAGAAAAAATCAAAAAATGCAATAAATCTCCCTTTTCAAAAAAAAGAAAGGCAAAAATTTATAAACCCGCAAAAAATAAAAAAAAAAAAAAAAAAAAAAAAACAACCAAAAAAACAAAAACATATCCATATGAATTTTAAATTTCGACCGATTTTTATAAGTTAGGAGGGACGATAAGATAAGCAATCGATACAACACAAAAAAAATAAGTGTACAGCACTTCCTTCGCTATCTATCTGTTTAATAAGCCGAATAATCGTCGAATTTCGATCTTCGGATTAGAGCAGTGTTATTGTTGTCAGAGATCAACACGCGTCTTTTAACCACCTCTCTCGACAAATGCTATCTGTGAGAAAGGATAGCGCAGCTGCCTATAGGTCGCTATTAGTCAATGTATGTTCGAGCCCCTGAATTTGGTTTTCCCCCACCAAATAGACTTTACCGTCGTAATTACAAGTTAAAAACTGAATGCTTTCCTTTTTATATAAAATAACAATTGGGCCAGAAATATTAAATCGTGTGGAATTTTTAACCCAGCACAATTACTTTCCTTTTAGTTGTCAAAAAAACACAGACATTGAGATCGCGCGTTGATAAAATGACAAAACAACAATATCAGATAACAATGAGTCGTTACTCGCTGTAATAACCAAGAAAAATTGTCATGTTATAGGGTTACCGATTTGCAAATAAAGCGATGGCAAATGTGGTTAAAAAAGTTAGTAGAAAGTTCCAAGACCTACAGCTCTGTGTACGGTACAATCCCTCGAAAAGACTCCACATAAAAAAAAGTAAATCAGCAGTCATACACCACGAAATATGTTTTGGAACTAAACGAGGTATTGTCGAGAAAAAATCCAGCTGGGCTGTGACACACCCTATCGTGCGTATTTCTTACATGTTTTGGTGATTATTGACGTGGTCGCGAGTTTCTAGTTGGAATCAACTTTATGAGTTGAATGGCACTTAACTATAGACAGTAGCTATCCAGCTCAGAAGAATATCATAATTTGGAACTTAAGTGAACCGACCAGCCCTGGAACAATTATACTATAAAAGGACGTGCAATTACTGGTTATGCTGACTGACATTGATATCATCGGCCTAAACACCCGCGCTCTGTTAGCTCTGCTTACTCCAAACTGGAAAAAAAAGGAAAGGGGTATGAAGGGATCGTACAGAATATTGATGGGGGGAATTTAAACAGAGTCGCTTGACTTATACGTGAGCGTCGTCGTCTCTCGCCTGTCCTTTTGGTAAACGACAATTTACCGAAAAACTGGAAACCATCAAGATCATGTGCGTCAAAAGACGAGGAGGGGAAGAGTGAAATGAGATGACTGCAGCAGAAAACTACGTTGCCCTATAAACCAGAATTGCACCCGTATGGAGGTGCATTTCCGAAGAGCAATGTCCATCACGAGGAACTTGCTTGTCATCTGGAAGGCCGTGGAGGACAAAAGACAAGTAAGTGTTGGAAGGACAGGCCCATGCGCATACGATGCACCATCGCGCAGCTGCATTAAATCCAGAGGACGACATTGAGCTTGCCAGAAAAGCAGTTGCCGCTAGTCCTTCGGGACCGACATCGAAGGCCAAAGATCCGGTGACATGGGCTACCTTTGAGACGAGAGCCAACGTAATTCTTGCGCTAACCGAATGCTAATAATAGAGTCTTGTAAAATGGAACAGAACTGGTTCGAGTGGTTATTTGGGGAGTATTGCCCACTTTAACAAAGCGAAGCTAGGAGAGGGCAGTGAAAAAGATTTGAAGAACTAGTGCTTATCTCTTTTTATCGACAACACATCGTCGCAACAAGCGGGTCACAAACTAGTGACTTTGCCAGCCACCGCATATTTCGGCAAATCCAGCCGAGCGAAGAATCAATCTTGCCAATAAATGCTTTACTTGGTACTAGGTAGTGCAATTTGAAAAGTGCTGTAAAGTCCTCTTCTCTGGTCATCTGATGGTGACGACCGGAATGTCGCCAAAAGCACGAAAAATACTCTACAAGTCAGCTGTCACATAATTATCGCAGTAACCCGGCCTGGCTGCAGTAGTGTGGGGGAAATACAAGACGAAGCCTGTTAAATTTTTGGGAAAAGTAAATGTGAAATAATAAAATTTAAAAATAAAATTAAAAAAAAATTGGTTGTACATTATAAATTTTAAGCAACCTCTTTTTAAATAAATAAATTTTCTTGCCGCGCTTGAGTTTTGTCCAATTTTCTTTGTAATAAAAATTTTCAAAAACTTGTAGAGTTTTTTCAATATATTTCGGATACCTACTGTAACCGTCTTCAGGATTACCTATAACAATGTAAGAAACATAACAAAAATAAAAAATAACAATGACATCAAAACAAACATTCATAAAAAAACATTATTAACAGACATTATTTTAACGCGTTGCGTCGCAACCTGCATCTTCACGCGTGAGCGCAAAGGTTTTGTCAGCAAGCTAGTGTCACGGCTCAAGTTTAGCGTTATCAAATGTCTGTAGGAGCGCGTATCGTCGCAATTTTATCGAGGCGGGTCTTGGTAAGTCCATTCGTATGCTGGTCGGTGTGTTAATTCCATGTGCAGCATTTCCAGTGTAAATCTTTGTTATAAATGGTTTCTTGTTGGATTATCGTTCGTTTTCTCAATGTCTGGGGGAAAATGGTTCTTCTTTGCCAGTGTGTCATGAATGCCTGTTTTTTGGTTAATAGTTCATGGCCAATATTTAGTAAGTTCAGTCGAGAAAAATGCCGATGAGGGAAATCAGACATCAATACTTATAGTTGCTATCCTGATCATGAAAAAAACCTGTGGAGATAGACAAACTTTTGCGAAATGTCTTCGCCGCGTGATTTTAATGAAGCAGAATTTCACAGTCACAAGGGAAAACAGCATATTACCGTCTTCGAGATAAAATAACGATAAATTAAGATTAACAGAAAAAGCTAGGGGATAGGTCCATGGACCTCTACGCCCGCGTGGTTCTGAATTGTTGAATTAGCGTAGGACGGTCTCGTGGCCTTTCGTGAAAGAGGAGGTGGGCGAGTTTAGGACCGAAGGAAGGATTTAGATAGATCGTAGTCAGGAGCTCTTCTGTACGTCCCCAATGATGTACGAGCCCTGATGAGTGATCACGCATCGGCCATCAACAGAAGTAAAAATTCCATTAAATTATTTTTTTTTTTTTTTTATATGAATATTTCAGGCTTGGGCCGAATCCATTATTAATAATTATTTGCGCGTGCAGCACATGAAAGAATTCAATTCACCATTCTGCCCAACGTTTCGACTGACAAAAGCGTTTCAGCATCATCAGGGGCAACTCTGTTTATTTTTAAAAAACAAAAGACAATATCACACTGCGATACATTCGCACAAACAGAAGAAATAAATGCACCTTGCATTTTCGCGCGACAATAATCACTACATATTAAACAATTATATCTAGAGCTTAAAACTAGTCCCATTCAAGTACCACTCTTGTGGTTAGTCTTGTCCTAAACCAAATTGCTGTTCATTTTCTTAAGCATAACAATAAGTTGAACGCTATATTATCGGTGTCCTCTTTTTGTTATCGTCTCCTTCCTTCGTTGTAATATTCTTAGATACTCTCTGAATGGCCTGATTATGGTCTGTATTAATTTCTCTCTTTTCCTTTGCGCGAATGATTTCTGGTGTTGGTAAAGTCTAGCTGCGTGGCCACTACTTAAAATGTGTTGAGTAAAGGCTTGGCTTTAGTTTTTGGACTTCTGTTATATCCGATTATCATGTGATGCTCGGCTAAGCGACGCCCACTAGAGCATCTCTCTATAGTTGTTCGCGATATACATTTATCACAGCGTGTACGTCGTCACGTTGCCTATTGGTCGATTTTATTTTGCATAATATCAACTACGTATGCCTTGTGTGAGTTGACCTCTTTGTATCTATTTGGGCCTTGTCTATAGGATTTTCGTAATTAAATGCTGGATATTGTGCAGCTTCACGATTTGTATGCGAAAGGCGTAATATTAATTTGTTGGACGTGTTGAATATTTTCTGATCACAAGGGTTCCTCGCCTGAGGTTATTGGTATGTATGTGAACCCGCCCACTCTCGATTGGTAATATTTTTATTGCCACATTAGATGTTTCTGGGTTTGTTGCTTCGTTTCGTCTCCTGTTATTATTTTCTTTTGTGTGATCAAGGAACCAGGTGTGTTCGCGTATCAATTTGGCACTGAGAAAGGATTGAATTGATTATGATATTGTCCTTTTTACATTTATGGTGTGTATATTTTTTTCTATGCTTAGTTGTGGAATTTTCTATGTCTTATTGTCAATATTTTTACTAATTAAATTTTTCGCTGTGTTGATTTTATATTCCTGCGGTTTGTTAACGTGAAAACCACCCCCATTGGGAGCAGGACATCGAGTTGATAAGACGTCCAGAGGAGGGTTGTTGGGGTTTTTAGTGAGGAGTAACAGTTCAGAATTATATTGTTTTTGTCTCTATGTATACGGACCGAAGATACTAATAAAGGGGTTGCTTTCGTTTTGTCCTCCATTTCTATTGTATACTTGACGTTTTGTGATGATATTTGTTAAGCTGCGCCTCTAGAATCTTGTTCGCTCTTCGCTTGTCGTTTTGTTATGCGTGCAAATTAAAGTGTAGCGGCGTCTACATGTGCCTTGCTAGTACTGATAGAACATTTGATGTCGGAATCTGATTGTGAAGTGTTGTGTCAAGTGGGGCTCCGAGATGGTGTTGGTCAAGTTCCCCGGTTCGTCCATAGCAATGTCCGCAATGGTTGGGGAGCGGGGATTGGTTCTTCCTCTTGGGTCATTTGTCAACACAAATGTTTTGATGAGATTTATAGAGGTTTGGAATAAGGATTTTATCTGCAGTTATATTGGGCACTTACGAATAATTACATAATTCACTAATTAGAATGCTTGTTCGTGTCGCTTCGTTTTGTTATTGCAAAGCATGTCGTCTGGAGCAGTATTTGTGGGTGATAAATGATGTCAAACACGGGGTAGTGTGTTTCACAGCTCGAGATGGTGGTGTACTAAGTAGTCTCCATAACGGAATGTCGGCGCAATGTGTGGTGTGGGAGAGGGGATTGAGCCCAGTGCATTAGGCCAAATGTTTGGATAGTATAATTTGTTATTGCACTTAAAGATAATACATAATGAGCCAATAATTATTCTTAAGTGCGAATAACAAACTTATACTCCAAAACGCATTTCGTAAATTGGCCAATGGGTCAATGCCCTCTCTTCAACCAGTGCGACAGTGTTATGGACTGAAGCTACTTGACAACACCATCTCGGAGGGAGTCTGTGTGTTTGGCGGAAGTTGTCTGGTATATATCAATACACATACTTATTATTGACATCAATTTATCAACAAATGATGTAGCCGACATTCTGCAATAACAATATAGCGGTAGCGAGCAGCGTAACTAAGTATCTAGAGACACTTAACGAATATCTATCCGCAAATACTCATGTTTACAATAGAATGGAGGAGAAACGCAAACGCATCCCCTTTATGATGTCCGCAATCAGTACCATCGAGCAAAACGACAACTATAATTCTGGAACGGGTACTACTAAACCGCTACCTCCTCTGGACGTCTGGCTCAACGTATGTCGTCTTGCCCAACCTATGAAATGAAACATCAAAATCACCCAGCGGAAAGCTGCCTTACATCTGTACCTGATATTGCACAACTGACGCGCCTCGCACACCTCCACGAACCCTGTCAACATCGACCAACACAGCATATACACATCTCTTCACTCGCGCACTACCGCGCTGCAATTGGATCCGCGCGACCTGCTCAGCACCCAGAGAGAAAATCATAACAGGTAGATAGTCACTAGAAACACATGAAGCACCAAAACTCGCATCGAAACATCTAATGTGTCATACAAAACACTATTTAGCTATGCAGTCACAGTACATATACCAAGAACTCAGCGAGAATCTTTGATGCAGAAACATACTATAGAGCACCCAAAACTACATAGGCATTACGCTTGCATACAAATCGAATGCAACAATACCTCAGCATTTATACGAAAATGAATAGGCGCAATAGTTACAAAGTCAACTAAGCACAAAGCAACGTTGTTTATGAAATATAAATGGCAAAGGCAACGACGAGGATGAGGACGGAAAAAAAAAAAAAAAAAAAAAAAAAAAAAGGGGGCGAGGGGGGGGAATGGAGAGTGGGAGATTAGTATAAGAGGATTTGAAGCGGCGGGGAGGGAGGGGAAGACGAAAAAACACGCGGGGATAAAAGTGTAGATGCGGAACGAACATAAAAAGGCATTAGGCGTCGACGCTTGAGACGAACATGAATCGGATATAAAGATGGGCAAAAAGCAAAGCTACAGCCTTAGCGCACACATTTAAGTAGTAGGGCGCACGACAGGTCTGGACGTTTACCACGACCAGACTCATCGACGATAAGACAAGAGCGCACAGACCTAACGCGAATAGCACAGTAGAGAGTCTAAGAATATTACAAAGAAGGTAAGGAGACACTTGTATGTATAACTCGAAAAAAGAGAAGCACCACGATACATATATTGCTGGCATGTCAGGACTCTATTTGTGTATGCTGCTTAAGAAATGCACAACAAGCAATTTGTTATAGACAAGAGACTACCACAGCAAGCTGTACTGATAGGTACTAGTTTTAAGCGCTAATATAATTGTTTAATATTGTAGTGAGTATTGCGAAAATGCAAGTGCATTTATTTCTTCTGTTTGTGCGAATGTATATTGATATATGTCTTTTGTTTTGTTAAAAATAAACAGAGTTTGACCCTGATGATTGCGAAAATTTGTCAGCGACAAAGCGTTTGGGCAGAATGGTGATTGATTCTTTCATTGCACACAAATAAATGGATCAGCCAAGCCTGAAATAATTCATATAAATCTTAATTCGAACTGATCGAAAAAATTACAAGGATTATTAATTATTATTTATTTAATTATTTTTGATTCATGAGAAAATTGGTCATTTGGCGTCGATAAGACGTGCGATCAACTGAAGAAACACTATTGGCTACCAAAGATGAAAGTAAAAGTAGAAAACTATGTTCGAAATTGCATTAAATGCATCATATACTCAGCCCCAGCTCGCGTGAACAAGCGAAATATGCATAGCATTCCTAAAATACCGATACCGTTCGACAATACACGCCGATGACTTTGGCCCTCTGCCCTCTATTAATTCGAAGCGAAAATATATCTTTGTGGTTGTTGATGCATTCACGAAGTTTGTCCGTTTGTATACAGGAAATTGAACGAGCAGGAAAGTGGTCATAGCCTCTTTAGACAAATACTTCAGTTAATACAGCAGACCCAAGAGGCTGATATCCGACCGCGGCTCTTGTTTCACCTCCATCGAATTCGACGCGTATTTGTTAAAAAACAACATATGTCACGTGAAAGCAGCCACGGCCTCCCCACAAACCAACGAATCGTGGTACCGCGTCTTTGTCAGTCGGTTTTGTATACTTTTTAATTGCGTTTATTTTAGAGTCGTCTGGCAACAAACCTTTGGCTGAACATTTGTGACCTAAAAATGTAACTCCTGATCGTAAAAAGTTGCATTTATTTGGGTTAGGCTTGAGATTGAAAGACCTACAAGTAACGAAAACTTTTGAAAGATTTTTAATATGGTGTGCTTCACTACAACTTATGACGATAATATCGTCGACCTACAAGAATGCGACATTGGGTGGTATACCCGAAAAAGCTATTGTCATCATTCGTTAGAATGAATTTGGTGCTTAAACCGAATGGAAGAACTTTCCATCTAAATGCACCTCGGTCAGTGCTGAAAGACGTAATGTCGCGTGAGTCAAGATGCAAGGGGATTTGATGAAATCCCGAAAAAAGATCTAATGTGGAAAATTACTTTGCTCTACCGAGATTATCTAAAATATCGTCAACTCTAGCGAGTGGAAATTTATCAGCAATGAGTTTTTTGTTTACTGCGCGAAAATCTACGTACATACGACAAGCTTCTTGACCATTAGTATCCTTCTTTGGGACTACAATCAAAGGACTATTGTAATTGGAGTAACTGGGTTCAATCAAATCGTTGTCTAACAGTTTATTTACTTGGCGGTTTATTTCTTCGCGTTGAGAGTATGGTAATCGATAGCTTTTAATATATACCGGCTCGTTGTCTGTCAGTCTTAATTTTTGCTCGTAGAAGTTATTTAAAGTCATTTTGTCCGTATCAAGAGCGAAAATGTCGGCATAATCTATGCAAAGGTCAATTAATTTACTTGGAGCATGTTGAGGTATTTGATTTTTAAAATTGAAATAAGTTTTTCGTACGTTTGTCTTCTGTTTCTGTCTTGTTAATTGTACAAATATTATAATTTGAAAGTTTTTCTGTCCGAATACTGTTTCTTTTCACATACTTTACGTCATCCGTGGTGTTTATGAATTTAGTTATTGGGTTACTGGAATTAACAATGCACCTCGCTGTGAAAACGCCTTTTTCAATTTCCTGCGAGTCGAAAAAGTGGCTCGTGTGAATCTCCTAAATCAAAAAGTCTGAAATTTCACATCTGGGAGGAACGATACAACTGTCGCTTTCTGTTCCGTGCAGGATTGGTATCGCCACTTTTTCATTACCTACCCAAAAGGGAATACTATTTCTTTAATAATTAATAATGCATTTGTTAATTTTCAGGAAATCCTTACCCAGTATACCATCGGATGGAATATTAAAGTCTTCATTTACTACATTAAAGTATGTTTAATAGAAAAGTTTGAAAAATTTAGATTTGCTGTAATTTTACCTAAAGTAGAAACTGAATTAGAAGTGACACCGGTAATGTTAATAATGTCGTTTGTATTTATAGAGATATTACTGTCTATGCATGATATTTTTATTAAAGAAATGTCGGCTTGAGTGTCTACTAAGAAAGAACAAAACTTTTGTGACTCGTTAAGTTGTAACGATCCTGAATTGTTACCTCTATTGTTGCTATTAATTGAATTTGAATTTGTATTTGCACGTGTATTACTATTGTTATTATTTTGGTATCTATTTCTGTTATCATATCGATATCGCTGACTATTGTTACCGTTAGGGTTGCTATTGTATGAAAATGAACTATTATTTCTATAACCAGTATAGCTGTGATTTGGGTAAAAACCACGATAACTACCACGTGAATATCTGAATGTATTGTTACCAGGCGATCGAAGCTAGAACCTGGCGCTCTGTTACTTCGTTGTTTTGTTCTACAATTAGTTTTGCTACTACGTCTTTCGGATCAGTAAATGCCGTTGAGGCTAAAATGGTTTTGACTAAATTGGATTTTGCATTTAAACGACACACGTTAACCGTTTGTTCGACTGCCATTTCATGAGCTTTCGCTTGAGTGATCCCTTCAATAATAAGAGACCGCTCAAGTGAGTTAGCTAAATCTTCAACTTTTTTGGCAAAATCTGTATAATTGTTATTGTTAACGTGCAACGCTGCAATTTTCTCTGTTACAACTATCGAGTTGTCTGGTTTGATCCTACTACGTAGAGCTACTTTAATTTCATTAACTGAAGTTACTTGTATTGGTATTGTTTCACGGGCTTTACTCAAGTTTTGGTTTTAAAAATGCTATAAAGGTATTAGTTAAATCTTCAGTAGCGAATTCTTCAAGTAATTCAATTTTGTCTATAAACGTCTCAAGTGCTAGAGGATCACCGCTGTAGTTTTCTCTAATAGAAGTAGCACGCATGTTAATGAAAGTTTTCTTCTCGAGTGTGCCATGATTTGATCGTTAAGATCTGAAGCTGGATTAGAAGAAGGTGAGGCAACGTTTCTACTAATTGGATCGTTAAGATCTGATTCTAAATAAGAAGAAGTTGAAGTTAATTTTCTGTCGGAAGAATCTTCGAAGCCTGTGAAATCTGCAGACAAAGATAGTTAATTTTCCTGTTTTGTGACTGTTTTGGTCGAAGATGAAGTTAAACTTTCGGAGCTTGAAGCTATTTTATCGGAATCGGATTCCCAATCTGAAGTTTAGTGAACTCGCTTCCTATTATTTGATTAAAGATATAATATAATTTTAAAAATTAATATATCATGAAAAAAATCGCAAAATCAAAATATTCAATATTTTATTTATTTAAATCATTCATTTGGAAACCTTACCTCCCTCTCTCCCGGTTTCCAATTGAAAATTAAATAAATAAAAAATTCATTTTGATTTTTTTTCGTGATGCTATATTTATAGTAGGAGTAATAGTAATTTATTTTATTAAACAGAATCTTTTTTACAAAGTTGATCACAATATATTTTTTTTTATAAATAAACTTTGGCGTAGTGCCGTCAGTTTATAAGTACTTGTAGTAAGTTTTTCTGTACATTATATAATAAAATATTTCTTAAATATAAGTTTCAGAATTCCTCTTCTAAAATTTGCTTCCTATATTTTAACGCTGATTTAACGTACTGATTCAATGTGATCCAGTTTTTACCATTTAGGTATTCATTAATCTCTTGGTGAGTTAATACTTTTTTTAAAAAATAATATTCTATATTCCATAAGTACGGGCCAACTACCCAGAAAGTGTAAAACGTTTTCTTCGTTTCCTGAGTTACAAATTGGACAGCGATTATCTGGATGCTAAATATGAGGTTCATAATTTAGTTTCAATAGTTCTCCTCTTACGCGAAACAAATTGCTGATCGCATATATGCTAAATTCATCTCTAAAATAATTAAGTTCACAAAGATTATGTTCGAGGACAGGGTAAGTTCGTCTTACTTCGCTAGCTTATGCTTTTAACAGAAAATGTTCCCTTTTCACTGCATCTATTTTAGCTAATATATTGCAGTACCAATGTCTCCACAAAGTGTTATCATTTATTAGAATTGGTTCACCGTACTCATTGGCAAGTGCATTCCACTTTTGGAAACATTGAGACCTAGTTTCTAACAAGTGCATTGCGATTAGCTTTGGAAGACGCTTATTACCCATTTCCATTACCCTGAAATTATAATTGAAATGTGTTTTCAAGAAGTCAATATACAATTGTGGGAGTCCGGTTTCAAGATGAATCATATAGTTACGCGGTAATCTGAACAGCGTTTTAATAAAGTACCTCAGCAACTTTTCTACTTCTTTGTAATTTTCAATTCACCACACTTCTGATGCATAGCCTAATACTGTTCGTGCAGCTGCTTCAAACACTTCTGACTATGAGGAATGTATTTTTTAGACAAAAAAGATAAGCTTACTTGACAAATGTTTATGGTACGATGCAATGTACGTTATAACTACTCCTAGATACTTGTATTCCTTAATCTTCTCCAACTCTTGTCCACACAAAGGCCACTTTTCATCTCTACAGTATCTACCTTTTGAGCCCCTGAATATAAATACTTTTGTCTTACTGGTATTTATTGTAAGCCCCCAGTCACTACAGTACTCCTCTAGTTTGTTGATCATTTTCTGTAATTGTTTTGGGGTTTCTGCTGAGATAACTACATCATCGGCATTCATAAGTATCTTTATGTGGATGCCCCCAAACGTAATACCTTTTGGCAAGTGATTCGCCAAATCATCCAGGAATAGAGCAAACAGTAATGGGCTAAGTAGGCAGCCTTGTTTAACACCCGTTTCTGTTGGAAACCATTCTGAGGCAGTGCTACCATCCCACACCCTTGCAACGTTAATTTTGTAGATACTGCTTATTATTTCTAGCATTTTCGTTGAAGGACCTAAATTTCTTAATTTGAAGAAAATACCATTTCGTATTATCGAGTCAAAAGCGGCCTTAAAGTCCACGAATAAAGCATACAGTTTTCTCTTCTTTGAAATGTAATGCTGAGATATGCTAAATAAACTAAAAATATGGTCGATTGTAGAGTATCCCTTTCTAAATCCCGCCTGGAACTCACTTAAAAGCGAATTCCTCTCTACCCACGCCGCTGACCTTTCATACAAAATGGAGGTAAATATTTTTGTAATTGCATTCTGAAAGGAAATTCCTCTGTAATTATTTGGGTCATTTATGTCTCCTTTTTAAAAAGTGGAAATATATGTAATAGCTTTCTGAAACAGCGAATAGACCGAACCAGAGTTGTATATACTATTAAAGCAAACTGTTAGCTGTTCTATAAAGTTAGGAGGGGCATGTTTGAAAAATTCCGCGGGTATGCCGTCAGGCCCTGGTGCCTTATTATCTTTAGTTCTTTTAAGTGCGGTCTTCATTTCATCTGCCGTAATTTCGCAATCTAATTCCCGTATAGTCACGAAGAGCAGTGCAAAACTTACGGTAGATACACTATATATTTATAGAACTCACTATATATATTTGGGTTTGTAAAACTATATTATATCTTTAATAAAATCGTCTGTTGAAGCCAAACACCTTCAATAGTTGGGAACCACTGGTGTTTCTTCATTCACAGCTGTTCGCCACAAAGCTGCACTGTGGTTGGGTTCGTTAACGCTGCGCTCAACTGCAAAGTGATAGTCTTTTACTTACGACAGCAGTTGAGACAGCGTTCCACAGCAGCATTTTGAAGCTAAGGTAAAATCCTCATTTTCGGTAATATTTAACC
>JARSSU010037920.1:0-13270 GCA_029619165.1 Eurosta solidaginis
TAGCTAAACTTTCAAAATATCTACAATGTTACAACAAATACTGCGCAGATAGGATTAAATGTAAAAGAAAAGAATCCAAGAGATTAAGAAAATAACTAAAATAAGAGCACTTTACAATTCTATTCAATTGATAGAAATGTTATTGAAAATTGACTAAAACTACATTGAGTGGACTAAAAAAGCTCAGAGCAATAGTGAAGCCAGAGCTGGCTATGAATTTGGTAAAGAAAAGACTATTAATAAAATGAATAAATGGACCAAGAAATTTATACGACAAATTGCAGCAGAAGAAAATTACAAGAGCGGAAAAGACACACTACCAAAAACTTAGCACTAAATATAAGCAAACACACGCGTAAGCCTTAGAAACTATATAGTTCAAACATTTAACATAACCTACATCGTGTAATCACGTCCCTAATGTCCAATATAGGGACAGGTAATCAATACGGTAAATAATATACTTACTAAAGAACACCAAACGAAGCTTACCAATTATTTTCCCTCGTACGTGACAAATTAGTATCCGAGCGAGATACAACATACAAATACCCATACCAACGCTTCCCAAGGCAGTCGGTTCTATGTACCGGAGCGACTCAGGATTTTTCCCGACCAAGGACTGTCATTTCAGTGTGACCCCATTTAATTTGTTTCGTCCCTCCCACAAATTGTCATCCTCCCAGCAGCTCCTTGCAGCAGGACTGCTACATATTCTCTTACTCCGGGAAGGTATCGAACCCAATCCGGGTCCTTCTCCTGACCCCGGTCCTGAGAAATGGTTTTGCTGCATTTGCCAGAAAAGAATCTTTTTAGGACGGTCATACTCTGTTCAGTGTGTCTCGTGCAAGGGATGGTTGCATCGGACAGGTTGTTCTGGGCTTGATCCCAAAACCCGACGTCCACGTAACTTTTATAAATCTTTTGTGCTGCTCACGCCCAAGGGCGTCCCGTAGTCTACGCCTGATCAAAATGTTACTAACTTTGAAACAATGCTGTTCGTTCAAACAAAACTTTTGCAAGAGAAGTAGCAAAATTGTACCGGTAGGTGTCCGGTATCTCATAATTTTTTGCACAGTATTTTCAAAAAAGGGTTTTTCGTTTTGTATTGATAACTGAAAAACTAGTATTTTGTTGTTTTCCCACTTTGTATGTTTTTCGGTTTGGTGGTTTTCTTATTTTGGTGTTTTTTTTAACAAGTGGCACCATCGTCATAATTACAAAGTAGAGAGCGCAGTGAGCGTACAATTCTCTTAGAAATTTGCTCATGTAATGACTGTTGATCGCTGTTGAAATGGCCAGTGAGATCAGTTGTGTCAACAGAAAAATCAGTTAGATTGATTAGGAATCTGTAAATGTGTTTACTTAAAGCGACAATTTCTCTTCTGTTGAAATGACTAAACTAATTTGTTCGCTTGACAAAGAACCCGGTCGAATTAACTATAATTCGATCAATTTCACCGAATCTCCGTTAAGTCAAGAACAACAGAACCCATTTGTTGATTTTACTAGCACCATTTCATTCAGTGCAGCATACGCGTCGCGAACGTTGAGTACAAGCGAACAAAAGTGGGCTCAGATCGAAAAGGAGTTGGTGGTAATTATTTTCACATGTCAACGATTACATTATTTTTTGTATGAACGTGAATTCACAGTCGAAAGTGATCACAAGCCATTAGAAACATTAGTTAAGCGAGATATTGATGATGTGACAAACCGACTTCAAAGAATGCTAATGGCACTTTTGAAATATCCCAGCATGACTGTTGTTTACCGTATATTAATACAAAAGAGATTTTTGGGCGCTTATGTTCAGCGCTAAAATCAGATTATTCTTTATTACAGAATACTTTCTGTTTTATAGAAAAATTGCTTACAATACTATTACATTATTTACATACAATACTACACACTAAAAATAACTACATTCTATTTCTATATACCTAGTCAGCATAATATTCTTATTACCTAGCTATGTAATAATGTTTGGTCGGTCGCGCTGACAAACCGACGCTGTCGATCAGGCATGCTGATTGACACGTGGGTTGGTGAGTGTGACGCTTAGAATTTACAAAATTTTAATTGCTTTTAGTTTTCTATTGTAATTTATTGTATTGCGGTAACTTAATATTGAGCGTGAAGGGTTTGTTTATTTATTTTTGTATCCGTTTACATTTGCTTGACAAGTGTGATTTTTGCTGACATTTTTTTCTACTGTTCTTTTGCTTGTACATTTTCCTTTTTATTAATTTTTTATGGTTGCGTGCTTATGATTATGAATAATGTTTGGCATCAAGTGTTCTTGACATTTGTTTTTACATATCAGAATTTTAAGTGTGTCGACCCACTTAAAATCTGTTTATGTTTACAAATTTATTATGAAGTAACAGTCACTTGATGCCAACATGGGTTAGTATTTATTATTTCTTTTGTTTATTTACATTTTCTTTCTTACGTTTCTATGGTGTTGAGTAAATTGGAATGCTTATAGTACGATTGTTTTGATTATCAAATCATATGTCTTACTAGTAAATGTTCTATACTAGTTTAAGCCTATTTTTATGGATTACTATTTCTTTTATTTTGTTCGTACTATCGCTATTTTCTATCCTAGTAGGTATTAAAGTATAATTATTATTTCTATCTATACTTTTTACTTTATAATTTCCTTTGTGTCTATTATCTAGCTTTTGAGCTGCTTCTTCTCTAACTAGCACTAGGTCGCCTATTTTTATTTCCTTACTGGCGCAACTTTTATCATAATTAACTTTTTGTTTTTCTTTAGCTTCTTTCACTAATTTTCTAACTCTTTGTTGTGCTATTTGAAGTCTATATTTAACCTCCTTGTCATAAGTTCGTGATTATAAAATGGGCTTATATTATTTTCGTCTAGGAATACGTAGGTCGGTGGTTTTTCGCGAATATAAGCTCGTAAGGACAATACCCGTGTACGGTCGATGGGGTTGTGTTGTAACAGTGCGCGAAATACTTGAGGTAGTCATCCCAATCATCTTTGTCACTGGATATGTATGAACGTTCTATGACTACGCTCTACAGTGCCCAAAGTTTGAAGATGGTATGGTGTTGAGTTTTTGTGCTCAATTTTAACAATTTTCACAGTTCTTCGAATAAGTTATTTTGTGTTCGGTTCCCATATCTGTTACGATTGTTTTCATGGGACCATACATCAAAATGGAATGCTCGAATACAGATTTAGCAACTGTTATCGCATGTTTGCTCGGGACTGGGATTGCTACCAAATATTTAGTGAGGTCGCTTATAATGGTAACTACGTATTCGTTTCCATTTATCGATTTCGGTAATGGTCCGACCGTATCTATCTGTTCTACATAAAAAGCCTTCGGAGGTGTCTCCGTTATTGTCATTGGTTCCTTTATATGCTTATTAACTTTATTCTGTTTGCAGTGGATGCAGTTATTTACGTATTTCTTTATATCACCTCGCATATTTTTCCAGCTACAACTTTGTTTGATTTTCTTTAACATGCGATTTATTCCTGGGTGGCCACCACTAATAGGATCGTCATGATACTTCTGCAGAATTTCTTTAATTTTGCCGGGATTAGTCACATATATAAGCTCTGGGGTAAGTGCAATTGTTAATTTTTTGAGAACCCTGTTTCCTATTTCAATAAATTTGCTCACTCGAGTATAATTACTTTTAAGCAATTTATCCCCTAAGGACAACTGTATTTTTTCAAGTCCTAAATTGGCGGCTTCTTTTCAAGCCTGATAAAGAATTTTCCTAAGTCAATTTTATCATCTACAATTAGGTTGCTTGTATTTATAGTGCTACAAATTTTCTTTCCTTTCTTGAAATATAATTTCGAGGGATTGAAAACGAGCCTGACATGTCTTATTTTTATTGCAAAAAAAATGTTCAGTTCATTTGAACTCGATAAAAACCATAAACCATATTTTTTTCTAGAAACAATTTTTTTTATTTTTATAACCTTAAAACCTTAAAAGTTGTTTTTCTTCGGACATTCTTTTTCTTTTCAGTTTTTTTTTCTTCTAAACAATTTCTTGTCAAATCTCTCAGCAATCAGGCTGTGACAAAACAAAAATTTCAATAAATTTTTCTTCATAAATTCCTCATAATTATCATAAATTAAATAAAAAAAATAAATGTAAGGCGCGATAACCTCCGAAGAGATCTAAGGCCGAGCTTCTCTTCCAATTTGCGTCGTGCTCCTCTTGCTTTTCCCTACAAATTGGCCGGACGGTACCTACATGTTTTATGCCGACTCCGAACGGCATCTGCCAGGCAGATGAGTTTTCACTGAGAGCTTTTCAGGGCAGAAATACACCGGAGCGCTTGCCAAACACTGCCGAGGGGCGACCCCGCTTAGAAAAATTTTCTTCTAATTGAAAAACCTTATTTCTAAAATTTTGATGTTGCTTTGCCCGGGGTGTGAACCCAGGGCATACGGTGTGGTAGGCGGAGCACACTACCATCACACCACGGTGGCCGCACATAAATTAGATATCTATTTTTTTCGAAATTCGGAAACTTGTTTTTTAGAAACGATTTTTTTAATTTTTTCCTCTAAAAGAAAAAAAATGCAAATAACTTATTAACAACCATTTTTGTTAAAGAAATTTTTTTAATAAGTTTGTCTTCTTCTTAGTCGTTCATGTGTCAAAAATTAGAAACATTTATGATTTTTTACGAAATTCGGTAACAATTTTTTATTTTCAAGAAACAATTTTTTTTATTATATGTTTCCTAAAAAATTTGCCAGATTCACTCGGCAATCAGCTAAATTTTCTATACATTCTCCTTGACATATTTTCAACAAATTAGATATCTGCATATCTGGTTTTTTTATTTTCTCAATATTCGTGAAAAATATTTTTTTTTCAAGACAATTTAAAATGGCAATTCTCTTAGCCGTAAACTTTGACCAAAACAAAATTCAAATGGGGGTTTTTCTTAGACGTTTATTTGTCATACTAGCTTTACCCGTCGTACGTTGTAACGCCCGAGATCGAATGGATGTTGCGTTATTTTTTCTGTTTTGTTTGTTGATAATTTAGTTTATTGTTCTGTAAATTGAATTGAATTTTGTACGCATATTTGGTGAAATTTTCTGTTAAAACATTTTATTCTTGTGTCTTATTGTAATGCATGTGGGTACACAATAGTATTGGTTTATTCGTTCGGTGCAAAGATAAACAAATTTTTTGGTGTTCCAACTCTGAAGCAAGCAACATATAGCTGGCCATGGGAAAAGCACGGACTCTCTAAATTTAAGCCTGCAACAGTAAGCGATTGTCCTTGTGCTTTGCTGATTGTAATTGCAAAAACAATGCGTACAGGAAACTGTAAGCGCTTAAAATTGAATGGCAAATCTGTGGAAATCATTGTGATTCGTGGTATGAGCACATCTTCACATTTGCTTTTACCGCTGATGATTGTTGCTTTGATTACATTCGGCATTAATTTCTAAACGCAAAGTCTGGTTCCATTGCACAATTTTGGTGTGTTTAAATTCCGAAGAAGCATGATTGGTGAGCCAATTTTGTTGATATATGCGCAGGCATTCCTTTTGGTTCTAAGGAGTATAGAAATTCATTTGGATAATTCACAATTTTATCTTCATCTGTAACTGTGTCGATCGATTTATATTTTGTCGCTTTACCAGGAAATTTGTTTTGAATGCGATCATTGATTTTGTTACCATGATCATTTTTGGAAGCTAAGATAGTTCGTTCGCATAGCCAAAAAAAACACATTTAAATTGAAAATTCTTAATTCTGAAATATGAAACACTTTCGTCTTGATCGAAGGAACCTAGAGCCAAAATTTGGTGATCGAAGTATGGCAAACACGTTTTCATAAGGAACACCCACACAGAATTTGATTTTTATAGAAGATGTAGATAGATTGAAGCTAAACAATTTTTTTAACAGCGGCAGATTACTAAACGTCCAAAAGGCATAACAGCCAAACTCAACAATGCAGTCAAACTTTAGGTGTTAAAATAACTTAAGTTTGTACGGCAGCCATAGTTTTTCCCCATTCCACATTTTACTGGAGGTGTTAGGACTTAACGTCACATAGCTCCTTATCAATTTTAATTATCCTACCATTACGACATCCAGATATATTCCATTTGTATGGGAGGCGCCACGCCAATTCCCAATTCCATATTTTCTTGGTGGTGTTAGGGATTGACCTCATATAACTCCTTACTGAATTTCAATGTACTGGCATGTATACCTTCAAAGTTATGCAGTACCAAAGATTCCATTTGTATGGGAGGTGCCACGCCCCCTTTTTCCCAATTCCGCATTTTCTTGGTGGTGTTAGGGATTGAACTCATATAACTCCTTACTGAATTTCAATGTACTGGCATGTACACCTTCAAAGTTATGCAGTACTAAAGATTCCATTTGTATGGGAGGTGCCACACCCCTTTTATATATCGAAATTATTTTTAGCCTAACTTCCCGTTGATCGAAGGAACCCATAACCAAAATTTGGTGATGATTGAAGTGTGGGAAATGCGTTTCCATAGCGAACACACACACACACACACACACACACACAGAATTTGATTTATATATATATATAGATATCTATGCTTTTTTCGAATAAAATATTTTTTAAGAAAGAATTTCTCATTTTTTTTTATCTAAAATAAAAATGGCAATTAACTTGACATTTATTTTTGTTAAAAAATTTTTTTAATAAGCTTTTTTCAATTTACTTTTATTTTTTACTCTAAGAAAATTTGTAAATTCACTCGGCAATCGCCTCTTGATAAAAATAGTCCTTCGTATTTTGAAAATACGATATATTTAGGATTTTTTCGAGATCTGGAAAAAATATTTTTTCTTTCATGAAACATATTTTTTATTTTTTTCTTCTAAAAAATATTTAGCAAATTAACTGAATGCTTAATAGTGTTTGCCAAACCACTATTTTTCAGGAATGTGATATTTTATAAATTTTATTGGTTTTTTTTTGAAATTAGAAAAAATTGTAGAATATAAAAATTTAAATAATTATTTCCCCTAAAAACTTTCTGTCTAAAAAATTTTGCAAGTTCATGTGAATACAATACAAATCAATCAAAAGCTGTTTACATTGATCAATATCGCAATCAATTTCTTGTTGCTTGTAAATTTGAATAGTGTAAACGAGCGTGCAATAATTGCATGCAACAAATACTTAAAAATAATTTTCGAAATAATTGATCAATGAACCTGTTTTAAAAAAAAATTTCAAATCCATTTTTCTCATGCAACTAAAATTGATTGCAAAATTGATCAATAATGTCAACACCTCATTATCGATATGAAAAAAATACGATCGATTCAACTTAAAAAAATTGCCGCTGCAAATCAACCACTGTGAAGCGTGTCTTTTATTTCGAAACATCTGGTAAATAAAAGAAAAAAATGGAAATAAAAACAAATCCTCGGTAATAAGATTTTTTCATTTCATTTATTGAGACATGGAAAAACATCAAAATTAGCTGAAAATGAAAATTAGATTTCTGTTATTGATATTATTTATCGTCCTGGTAAGTGTGATTAGGTTATGGATGATAGTCTGCAGATTTTTTAAAGCTCTCTTCAAACAAATAAATATAAAATCTTATTTTTGCATTCATATGTTTTTGTTTTTTTTCTTTCTTTGTTTCAGCCAATAAATAAAATACGCGCAGCGATAGCGACTATTTTGTTTGTGACGTAGATCTTGTGAGTGATTCGGGTGAATTTTATAAGCCATGGAAACCATCATTTTTAACGGATGAATGTCAGGCTATTTATTCGAAACAAACAACAGATCCAATGGGCTATAAATTATACGAAGATGAGGCGAATGCATTTCGAGAATTTGTTGCAGCAATTGAGCAGTACGAGACCAAAAAAAGCGGAAAAGCATTTTGTGAAGGACTAAAGGTAAGTTTAAATGGAAAATTCACTAAACAAGTTTATTAAAATTATGTTTTTGGAGAAGCTTAAAGGAAACAAATTATGTACATCAGGGTGGTAACATGGGGGTAATGTGGCTTGCTCACATACTCAACCGGAAAAGTAAGATTAAACATAAAAATAAATTAGAAGAGGTGTTTTCAAACGGGGTCGCGCTTAGTCGTGCATGTAAAGCTCCTCACAAAACAATCCATCTGCAGTAGGTATAAGTCGGCATTAAAACGGTAGGTTCCAACAATATATATAAAGAAATTAACGGTAGCGAAAAAGCGAGACCTAAACCTTAGCGGAGGTATATCGCGCTAAAATATTATATTATTACATGTCCGGATAAGTAAAATTTTAACGTTTTTCTTAGGTAGGCTGCGTTTTCTGAAGCTGAGGGTGGGGAATTGGGCACTGGTTACGTCATGCGTTAACATTATGCTTTCCTTAACCGGCTACTACTGGATTTAGGGAGTCTGCATTCTGGGAAGAGAAGCAGTATGGTTACAGCGGTATCCTAACAAGACTACCCGATTCGACAAAAGACTGTCTTTCGCATACATTGAACTTTGACAAGAATCTTAAGTTGAGTTTACCCGCCAGAATGAAATGGAATGAAGACGTCTTTTCCGTATAGCTAGAAGTTGCATTCTCCATGCAATAAGGGAAACTGAGTTTTGACACACACACAAGTAGGTTATATTATGAGACTTAAAGAAGACGCTGGTTTTCAGAAAGCCACTGCAACTGGAATGGCCAGACTTCTTCAAGGTCGTTTCACCTCATCACCGCCATACATAAACCTTAGGATAACGCAGGGTAGGAGAACACTAGTGCTTGGTATGTAAGAATACTATTACTCTGACGCGTCGTGCTCCTTTTAAATTATTCCTACAAATTCGCCAGATAGGGCCTTTGCATATGTTTTATGCTGACTCCAAACTGCACGGAAAATGAGTTTTCGACGAGAAGCTTTTTTATGCCAAAAACACGCTCAGAGGGTTTGCCAAACCACTGCAGTGTGGCGACCTCGGTTAGAAAACCTTTTTATAATTATTTCTTATTATTATTTTCTCGGCCCTTGAACCAACGACCTTCGGTATGTGCGACGTACTCGACGTTGCCTCCACACCACTAAGGCATTGTAATTTCACTCTTAGTAATTAAGTCATTAATATTGTGACGAATATTAGTAACACTAAGTGATACTCATGGCTCAAGGTTGCAAATAAGCAGAGTTTCCCTAAATTCGTTACAATATTATATACATAGTTCGGCCAATTTCTGATTGTTTGGCTTACTGGGTTATCATTAACTTTTCACCTCTTTTATTTCTTTCACCCATTTAGTATCCTCTTGATGTTGAAAGTCGGATGAAATTTTATTCTTCTGTGGATATGTGTGAGTGCTATAAAATGAATAATAAGGAAAGTTTTCTAGTATGTCTTGTGCAGAAGCGAAAGGAATTGACAGAAATAATAAAAAAAGAGACAAGCAAACTTTAACCAAAGGATTATTGTTGTACAATTTGTTGTGTACAATTTTTTTTGTAAATTATATTGTCTTTTAACAACATTTTTTATTTCAAATTGGTAGTGAAAATTTTGTTTCTATTTGGGTTAATATTTTCTGTAAAACCAATATTTAAGTAAACAAAAATGAAAACAAAAGTGAACATATTAATAAACTTTGAATTTAAGAATGGAGGAAAGAGGCACATGAGTACATTTAAATAACTGTATGTACCTTCAGTTGAACTGTTCGGTCCGTGAAACCCTCTTCTAGACTGAATGAGTCCATAGAGTTTGTATGTACCCTAAGGATACATTTTCTTCCAAGACCGTTTCAGTACAAGCTTCGAGTGTGGTCATAAATAAAATAATTAAAAAACAAGTAAGGACGGGACAGTCTTCGGCTAAGACTTCATACCTTTCATGAATGGGCCTGAACAATAATCTTATGCCGTTCGTAATCTCCGAATAATCGGATGTATAAGATAAGAAATATATAATGAACAGATCTACATACCTAAACGATTTCTAAGATAAATATAAAATAAAAAATAGGTAGACACTTTGTGTGAGGATGCAAAGTTTCAGGTTTTTTGTGGTCTGCGTGTAAAAACTATGACTACGAATCACGTATTTCAACAATATATGACGTAAACGTAACTATTTGATGAAATTTGATGAATTTGAAGCTTCTAGCCGTAAAAAAGGGGCAAAAAAATACAGTTTATATGGGGTATATAATATATATGTACAACCGATCTCTATGATTTTTTCAGACAACAATATATGCTATATACGTAAGCATTTGGTGAAATTTGAAGCTTCTAGCTGCTAAAATGGGGCAGAAACTGCGCAAAGTTTCTTATCTGAACAATCGGTTGAATGAGATATATACTATATATACCATCGATCTCAATGATTTTTTCAGACAACAACATATGCTATACACGTAAGCATTTGGTGAAATTTGAAGCTTCTAGCTGTTAAAATGGGGAAGAAATTGCGCAAAGTTTCTTATCTCAACAATCGGTTGTATGAGATATATACTATATATACCACCGGTCTCTATGATTTTTTCAGACAACAGTATATGCTATACACGTAAACATTTGGTGAAATTTGAACATATCTAAACAATTTTTAAGATAAATATAAAATAAAAAATAGGTAGGTCTTTGTGTAAGGATGCAAAGCTTCACGTTTTTTGTGGTCTGCATGTAAAAACTATGACTACGAATCACGTATTTCAAAAATATATGACCTAAACGTAACTATTTGATGAAATTTGATGAATTTTGAAGCTTCTAGCCGTAAAAAAGGGCCAAAAATGACAATTTATATGAAGTATATAATATATATACCACCGATCTCTATGATTTTTTCAGACAACAATATATGCTATATGCGTAAGCATTTGGTGAAATTTGAAGCTTCTAGCTGTTAAAACGGGGCAGAAATTGCGCAAAGTTTCTTATCTGAACAATCGGTTGTATGAGATATATACAATATATACCACCGATCTCAATGATTTTTTCAGACAACAATATATACTATACACGTAAGCATTTGGAGAAATTTGAAGCTTCTAGCTGTTAAAATGGGGCCGAAATCGCAAAAAAAATATATATATACTATATATATACTATATATATACTATATATATACTATATATACCATCATATATATATTATATATATCACCGATCTCTATGATTTTTTGACACAACAATATATACTATATACGTAAGCAATCGGTGAAATTTGAAGCTTATAGCTATTAAAATGGGGTAGAAATTGCGAAAAGTTTCTTATCTGAACAATCGGTTGAATGAGATATATACTATATATACAACCGATCTCTATGATTTTTTCAGACAACAATATATGCCATATACGTAAGCATTCGGTGAAATTTGAAGCTTCTAGCTGTTAAAATGTGGCTAAAATTGCGAAAATATATATATATATATACTATATATATATACTATATATACCACCATATATATACTATATATACCACCGATCTTTATGATTTTTTCAGACAACAATATATGCTATATACGTAAGCATTCGTTGAAATTTGAAGCCTCTAGCTCTTAAAATAGGGCAGTAATTACGAAAAGTTTCTTATCTGAATAATCGGTTGTGGGGGATATATACTATATATACGACCGATCTCATCAATTTTTTCAGGCAACAATATGTGCAATATACGAAATTATATGGTGAAGTTTGAAGCTTCAATCTGTTAAATTGAGTAAGATATGTCAAAAATCCTCATTTTCTGAAAAATCGGTTGTATGGAGGATGTATGCTATAGTGGTCCGATCCGGCCGGTTCCGACAAATGTCTAATCGGACACCCAAATACACCCGCTCACCAAATTTTATTAAGATATCGCAAAAATTGAGGGACTAGTTTGCATACAAACAGACAGACGGACATGGCTAAATCAACTCAGCTCTTCAACCTGATTATTTCGGTATACTTAATGTTGGGTATATCTATTTTCCTTTAAGGACTTACAATTTTGGGTTTCGTGACGAAATTAATATACCATTTCATTTTCATGAAAGGTATAACAAGTAAAGGTGTCTCAGTTCGGGTGTAACATTATATACTCAGCGTGAGCTTCAATTGTACATTTCATTTCAGATAAATTACTTTTCTACATAACACGTGGCACCGCCCGTTTAAAAGAAAATGTCTCTCCATTTCCTCTTACAATAAAACTTGCTAAGTGAAATATCATGATTCAAAACTATTTTTGCTAAGTTATAGCTTATTATTCTAAGACCCTTTTAAACTTGTTTTATATCCAATTTGCCGTGGTCTTTAACCGATCCCGTCCATTTTACTAGACATATTTTCTGCTATAAGGAAAATTTGTGTACCCAATTTTATTACGATCCGTTAATTTTTCTTCGAGTTATGAAAATGGCGGTGCCACGCCCATTTTTTAAATGTGAAGTTTTTCCTATTTATTGTTATAAATACACTTGCGAAATGAAATACCATTGATATAAAGCTTTTTTGCAAATATATAGCTTATTTTATTCGTCCAAGACCCTTTTAAAAAATCTTTTATATAAAAGTGGGCGTGGTCCTTAACCGATTTCGTAAATTTTTCTTCAAATCATTCCTTTCAGTAAAGGCACCCTGTCTGCCGAATTTTGTTACGATAGGCTTAACGATTTTTGATTTATGATTAATAATATTTGTAAAATTTATTTTATCACAAGTGGGCGGTGCCACGCCCATTTTAAAATTTTTTTCAAATTTTTATCAAGAGTCTCAATATCAGTCCACACGTCCAATTTCAGCATTCTAGGTGAATTATTTACTAAATAATCAGGTTTTTTGTGTTTTCTAAAATGTTATATACATATGTAAAAAGTGGGCGTTGTTATCATCCGATTCCGCTCATTTTCAATACCAATCTATTCTGGGTAGATAAGCTCGTGTACTAAATTTGGTGAAGATATATCAATATTTACTCAAGTTACGTGTTATCGGACAGAAGGACGGACGGACGGACATGGCTCAATTTTATTTTCGATACTGATGATTTTGATATATGGTAGTCTATATCTATCTCTATTCCTTTATACCTGTACACTAACCGTTATCCAATGAAAGTTAATATACTCTGTGTGCAAAGCACGCGAGTATAAACATTTAAGCTAAACGGTTGTATTGTAAACAATACTTACATTCAGTTAATAATAATACTAATGGATAGAAAATAATTAGGTCGGTCTTAGGTAGTAGTCATTAAAACTCCTCATCAACTCTAGGGCGCTGA